>PYSP01000160.1:0-88108 GCA_003049395.1 Pseudohalonectria lignicola
CCCCGCGGGGGGGCGGGGCCAACTACGCCCATCCAGCAAGAGGAACGGTCCGGACCACAAGATGTCAGGTATCTATCCCCTGAATCCAAATACATAGCATGACAATTGCCTAACTAACAAAACGTTTTAGGGCGGCTTGACAAATGATACCCTGGTTCATGGCTAGGTCTACCATCACTGGAATTCTCGCCTAGGTTGGGTCTGACGTACAGGATCTCTGGAAGCTAGTAAGTATTTCTCAGCCCGTTCTTTATGATATCGTTCTTTACCTGATTTAGATTAATGTTTCAGAAACCTTTCAGGCCGGAGCCTTGGTGGGAAATTCTGGTCTTGACTATCGGAGATTAAGTGCCCTCCCCTCGCCAATTCTGCCTCCGCCTTACCCAAGGCACTGAGGCGGCTAAGGGGCTATGACCTCGGCCTCTTCTCTGCCCTGCCCACGCGCGGTGGCTGCGACGCCGTGTCGGCCCCCGGGGCCATCGATCAGATTGCGAGCAACAATCTGTAGGTGTTCACACCGCGCGCCCACCGCGCGCCCACCGAATACCCCCCCACCCAGCACAGTCGCGCAGCCCACGTGCCTCACGGCTTCCCACGCCCCCTGTAATAACCATTACCGACACACGATATACACAGCCTCAGTATATATATATCTAAAGCGGACTAAAGGTCTTGTTTCCCATTTTCAATGCCTTGTCTGTGGCATGCCTAACAAACTATCCCGAGGAGTTCAACTGCCGCCTGGGGTTGCGCCACGATGGCAACCAGCCCTCGCAAACACTCCTCGTCGTCACGACCACCCAAAATCTGTGTCCCTCTAGATTCCTGGCACTTAGGGTGCCAAACGACAGCCTCAAGAAGCGAAAGCACATGGCCCGCACCCGAGGCATCACGTGTTGTGAGCCGTGCCCCTCCCAAACGAGGGTGAAGATTGCGGCATTCTACCTGCATGCTATCAAGATCAGTCCGCACCGCCGCCGGATTTGATTATCTGAGCGGCATGCTCAGCGAGACCGTAGACGGCAGCCTGAGGGTTCGCCCTGGGAGTCAAGGGCAGCACGCTCGCGTCGACGACCCTCAGCCCCTTACAGCCATACACCCGCAGCTGCGGGTCCACCACGCCGCCCATCCCCCTCGGCATCATGGAGCAGGTGCCCACGTAGTGGTTAGCCCCTACCGCGGTACGCCGGAGGAGCTCCTTTGTCCTTTCCAGGTCGTCGTCGTCGTCACGACTGCCGTCTGCTCCGCCTTCAGCAGCCGGCTCCGTTCCTTGCTTCAGCAGCACCCTAGCCAGTGGCGCCGCGCCCGCGATGTCCTTCGCGAGGAAGCGCATGTGCCGCGCCAGGACCTCGATGTCGAGCGGGTGGGAGAAGTAGTTCGGGTCGATGGCGAGATCGCCCGACGGGGAGGAGGACCGGATGTGCACCGAGCCCCTGGAGAGGGGGTGCGCCAGCACCAGGGCGACGGAGAAGAAGGACCCTTCTGCGGGGGGAGGCACCATCCCCCCATCTGGCCCGAAGGCTGCGTACCCGGGGAAGGAAATGTATACGGCGCTCGCCTCTGTGCTGGAAGCGAGGACACTCGAGCGGACGAAGGCTTCGTGCCGCTCAGCGAATCCGAGTGTTGTCGTCGCCGTCTTGCCCGCTACTGGCTTGAGGTCCGTCCCGACAGTGGTGGGGGTAGTCGCCAGCAGTCGGGCGAGGTCGCGGGCACCGGCCTCTGGACCGGCCCCTGGCAGGGGAAGGTGGGCCACAGCGTGGGTGCTGCTCTTGGCGAAGGGGCCCCCAGGGCCCTTGGGGTCGCCGTACGCCGCCATCGCGGCGCCGAGGGCGGCCGGGTCCTGCCTGGCCAGCTGGTCCAGCGTGGCGAGCCCCGGCTCCGCGGCCGTCCTGCCCGGGTCCACCTCGAGGGCGGCGCCGGCGCACATGGGGTGGTTCTGCAGGTTCTCGCCCACGTGGGGGTTGTCCACCACGGGGTCGATGCCGAGGGAGCGGAGGAGCCCGGCGTCGCCCACCCCGGACAGCTCCAGCAGGCGCGGCGTGTTGAGCGCGCCCGCCGCGAGGATCACCTCCTTGCGGGCGGTAACGGTCTTGCTCTCTCCTCCGTCGCCGTCGACGTACTGTACGCCCAGTGCTACTGGATCGCCTGTCTCCGGCCTCTCGAAGATGATTCTCTCCACCGTCGTTTTGGTCCACACGCTCAGGTTTGCCCGTTGCTGCTCCAGCGCTGGTTGCAGGTAGGCGCTCACGGCGTGGCTCCGCTTCTTACTGACGGGATGGACGGTGTCCGGGATGCTGACAGCCCCAGAAGGCGACCCCCCCAGAGGATCGCTGTCAACCGGGAACCCAAGCGAGCCGATCGCCTCCCTCCACAGGCGGGGCCATTCGCTCTCCTCGTCCGACGGCAGTGTAAGCTGCAGCGGCCCGTCGCTCTCAGCCCGCTGGCTCCCTCCCGGCAGCAATGTGGTGAGCTTGTACGCCTTCTTCAGGGACTTGGCGAAGCTGCTCCACTCCCACCCTGGATTCCCCAGCTCTGCCCAGGCGTCAACGTCGGCCTTGGATGGGGGACTGAAGGCGAGCCCATTGAGCGCCCCTGAGCCGCCCAGCATGCGGCCTTGAGAGATAGAGAGCTCTCGACCGCCGAGGCCCGCCTGCGTGTGGGTGCCCGGGGTATCATTGTCAGCGTCATTCGTCAAGGTTCTGCTCTAGTGCGGCTAACGAACCTGTGGGACGGTCTTGAACCCCCAGGCCACCGGCGAGGCGAGCAGGGTGGGCCAGAAACCCGGCGTGTCGACTCTGGGGTCACCGGACTGGTCGGGACCGGCCTCAATGACGAGGACGCTGACGGTAGCGTCCTCCGAAAGCCGAGTTGCCACCACTAGTCCGGCTATTCCCCCTCCGACAATGACATAATCGAAGGTGTTGGTCTCGGGAGCTGTTGGAAGCATTTCTGTCAATTGATGGCAGAGATGGAGGTTGACGAGAAGAGGAGAAGATAAGAAAGGGTAGGCATGTCCATGCTGGGATGGAGGCCGGGACCGGCATTCTTATATTCTTCCGGGCTGCGCCGCTTGCTCGCATCATCTGGCACCTCAGTCGTTTAACCAATTGGCCGCACAAGAGATCGGAGACATCCTTGGCATTGCGCTGAATCGGATGCCTTCGAGTTTCATTTGTTGGTGGGTTGGCAACATGCGATTGACTCTGGGTCAAGATGAAGACTGCAGGCTTCTACCTACCTACCTACCCACCATCGTTTGTGCCATCGTTGGTCTTGCCATCTCGTCAAACCTCCGCCCAAGGTACCGGAAATGTCGAGGCTTTACTATGTCGAGCAAATATCACACGGATGCGGTGATGAAGTCACGCTGAACATCCGTTGGAACAACACGAGAATGACCGTGAATCTCGATCGCAACTCTTCTCCGAACGCGACGGAGAATCTCCTCATCGAAAAGTATACGTCTGCATGCCTCAGCGGTGATGAGGATGAAGAGGATGCGGTGCAAGATGAAGTTCTCGATGCCATCGTTGGAGTTGGACAGTCCAAATTTGACCAGATCGCTCCTCCGCCGACAGCACCAATTTCCGACCTCCATTCGATTCTCTTTCCGCCGCAATACTCGTTCAATCTCGTCACTGTAGGTGGCAGGATGGAGCTACTTCTCGAAGGATCCTATCGTCTCGAGAAGTCCGTAGTTCCCGGGAAAGGCTACGAAGCAGCGATTCCCATCCCCTACCCGCTGTCACCAAAACCACAGTTTCCAACATTTTCCTTCCGGCTCGAGATCAAAGAGGACCCGAAACTACGAAGACATCTGACGACAAATATCCAGGTCGCTGAGAAGTTGCTTGGTGATGGCTATATCACGCATGTCTCGGTTGATGGACGCGATATGTGCGCCAAAGTTGGACGCGACTTTGACGGCGGAGCAATCCAGAGGGAATTGGATTGTCTTGAGAAGATTACCACCCATGCCGCTCAGCACACGCCACCTATCAATGTGCCAAAGCTTCTTGGCCTAATCGAAACGCCCAACGACGGAGAGATCATCGGAATCTTGGAGGAGTTCATCCCGCATTCTGAAAGTCAGGAGTTGTCGACATTGGCAATGATAGACGATGTCTCTGCGATTTCCAAGGAGCGGAGGGGGGCGTGGGCACTCCAGGTTCGACAGACGGTTGATTGGTTGCATAGCATTGGCATCATCTGGGGCGATGGAAAGGCGGATAATGTTCTTATTCACCCTGATACTGACGAGGCCTGGCTGATTGACTTTGGCGGTGGAAGCACGGTTGGTTGGGTGGATGAGAACCTGGCAGGGACGGCTGACGGCGATGATCAGGCTGTTGGGAGGATTTTCGAGTTTCTTCAGATTTCACAAGGCTCATAGGCTCTCCGGCCGAGCTAGTCTCGGAAAACTTCTTCCCGGACACACTCCGTCCCTGGTCTGAATCTAGTCCTCTTTCTGGAGGTTCGTTCATGATTCGTTCAGAAGGCCATTTCTTTCTGGTATCGACATTGCGGATATTGTAGACGGGTCTCACGGCCATGGCTTTCGTGAGGATCGTATCAGTGAATGTCCTTTTAGTCTGTGGACTTTGAGTCAAGGTGCAGGTACGCCCTGTCGTTCACATTTTGCCAACTCTCTCAGGCAGCACGGCTAGTTAACTCGCGGAGGATACGCACTAACTTCTAAGGCTGTCCAGAAGAATCTGCAGAAGGTTCCGCCCGAGTGGCGGGTCACGGTAGTAGACAAGGCGCGAGGTTGGGATAGCAGGTTCTAGCTGTAAGAGAGCGTTCGCAGCAGCCTCGAGCTGGAGCTTGCCCCTTGCTCCGGAGGCGCCTTCTCGTTCCTCTTTGATGGCGAGGTCAAGGTCAATTAAGAACGAAGGCTAGGAGGGGAGAGAGAGAGAGAGAGAGAGAGAGAGAGAGAGAGAGAGAGAGAGAGAGAGAGAGAGAGAGAGAGAGAGAGAGAGAGAGAGAGAGAGAGAGAGAGAGAGAGAGAGAGAGAGAGAGAGAGAGAGAGAGAGAGAGAGAGAGAGAGAGAGAGAGAGAGAGAGAGAGAGAGAGAGAGAGAGAGAGAGAGAGAGAGAGAGAGAGAGAGAGAGAGAGAGAGAGAGAGAGAGAGAGAGAGAGAGAGAGAGAGAGAGAGAGAGAGAGAGAGAGAGAGAGAGAGAGAGAGAGAGAGAGAGAGAGAGAGAGAGAGAGAGAGAGAGAGAGAGAGAGAGAGAGAGAGAGAGAGAGAGAGAGAGAGAGAGAGAGAGAGAGAGAGAGAGAGAGAGAGAGAGAGAGAGAGAGAGAGAGAGAGAGAGAGAGAGAGAGAGAGAGAGAGAGAGAGAGAGAGAGAGAGAGAGAGAGAGAGAGAGAGAGAGAGAGAGAGAGAGAGAGAGAGAGAGAGAGAGAGAGAGAGAGAGAGAGAGAGAGAGAGAGAGAGAGAGAGAGAGAGAGAGAGAGAGAGAGAGAGAGAGAGAGAGAGAGAGAGAGAGAGAGAGAGAGAGAGAGAGAGAGAGAGAGAGAGAGAGAGAGAGAGAGAGAGAGAGAGAGAGAGAGAGAGAGAGAGAGAGAGAGAGAGAGAGAGAGAGAGAGAGAGAGAGAGAGAGAGAGAGAGAGAGAGAGAAAGTTTATTTAACGTCCATAAGTCGAAATCTGCCCGAGATCTCTGCCTCCTGAGGGGCGTAAGACGTGCTAGCGACTACCAAGCAGCTACGTATAAGAAAATAACGCTTGTAGGTAAAGGAATAAGGAGAAATATAAAGTAAGACGGGGAATAACTAGTATATATTACTCTTCCTCTGTGGGAAAACCCATGCACTTCTTGCAGCCAACTACGGCCCATCCATGACACTTGTGTCTCATCCTCCCCCCTCCACCACCACCAAACCAAAATCCCCCCTTAACTAACCAACCCACCTTCTCGCGTTCCGGAACAGCCGGAACCAAGGCCCAAACTGCCCCCACCTCTCCAGCTCCGCCTCGGGCGCCCAGCTGTGCGCGTCCGCCATGACGGTCCTCTCCGGGTGCGGCATCATGGCGAGCACGCGGCCGTCGGGGCTGCTGACGGCCGCGACGCCGAGCGGGCTGCCGTTGGGCGAGCAGGGGTACCGCTCAGTGACCTGGCCCCGGTTGTCCGTGTACTTGAGCGGTATCAGGCCGGCCGTGTTGAGCGAGCGCATCGCGTCGACGGACGCGAACTCGGCCCGCCCTTCGCCGTGCGAGACCACGATGGGCAGGCACGAGCCCGACATGCCGTCGAAGAAGACGGACGACGTCCTGCTGCCGGCCTCGACCTTGACCATGGAGAAGCGCGCCTCGAACTGCTGCGACGCGTTCTCGACGAAGTTGGGCCACAAGTTCTGCACGCCGGGGATGAGCTCCTTGATCCGGGTGAGCATCTGACAGCCGTTGCAGATGCCGAGGGTGAATGTGTCTGTGGATAAGGAAAGAAAAAAATTGTTAGATATCTATCCTGTCTCTTCAAATCAAAAGAACCTGCCAGCGTTCCGCCACCGCGCGGTATGGTTGTGAAAACTTACCAGGCCGCTTGAAGAAGTCCTCAAAAGTCTTGCGCGCGTTGTCGTGGAAGAGGATCGAGGCCGCCCAGCCCCTCCCGGCGCCGAGGACGTCGCCGTAGCTGAAGCCACCACAGGCGGCGAGGCCCGAATACTCGGCGAGCGAGTGCCCGCCGAGTATGTCCGACATGTGCACGTCGACGGCGTCGAAGCCGGCGGCCCGGAAGGCGAAGGCCATCTCGGCGTGCCCGTTGACGCCCTGCTCCCGGAGGATGGCCACCCGGGGCCGCGAGCTGAGCAGGCCCCTGAGGCTGGCCATGACCGGCATGGCCACGTCGGCCGGGTCGAAGGTGAGCTTGTAGAAGAGGCCCGGGTCCGCGACGTCCGTCAGGGCGGCCATCTCGGACTCGGCGCAGGCTGGGTTGTCCCGCAGCTTCTGCATCTCGAACGAGGTGCTGGACCACCAGGACTGCAGCTGCACCCGGTCGAGGCTGACCAGGTTCGAAGATTTGTACTTGATGGTCAGGGACTGGTTGGGCGCGGACCGGGCGTAGCCGATCTTCTTGATCAGGCCCCGGGGAGGGCCACAGGTCGCAAAGCACTCGATGAAGCGCTTCTCTTGGCTCTTTCGGATTTGGAAGACAGCTAGCAGTGAGATGGAATGTCAGATCTTGGCTCACTAGAGTGGAAGGGGAATAGGTGGAACTCAGGGGAGAGGGGGAGGAGAGGGAGAAGGGGACGGCACAACTCACCGCCAAGTTCTTCGTTGAACAAAGCGTTCAAGACGTCAGTGGTAGAATCGGACTTAACAAGGTCCTGCGTTGTGCTGTAGTTAGTATTTTGTCTATGCGATTGCCCTCGAAAAAAAGAACAAGAAGAAGATGAAAAGAGAAAAGAAACTCACATCAATCTCAATATCAACCCCGCACCTCCCAGCAAACATCATCTCCGCCACCGTGGTCAAGAGCCCACCGTCCGACCGGTCGTGGTAGGCCAGCACGGCGCCGTAGTCGTGCAGCTGGTTGACGGCGTCGAAGTAGTCGAGCAGCAGTTTGGTCGAGCGCACGTCGGGCGCCTCGTCGCCCAGCCGGCCCAGCACCTGCGCCAAGGCCGAGCCCCCCATGGCGGCGTGGCCCTCGGCCAGGTCGACGAGCAGGAGGACCGAGTCGCCGATCTCCTCGACGCGCCGGAGCTGCGGGGTCCACGTCCGCCGCGCGTCCCCGACGGGCGAGAAGGCCGAGATGACGACCGACAAGGGCGCCGCCACGGACCGTCCCTCGCCCGTGGCCCGGTCCCGCCACGACGCCTTCATCGAGGTCGAGTCCTTGCCCACGGGGATCGACAGCCTCATGCTGGGGCAGAGCTCCATCCCGATCGCCCGCACTGCCTCGTACAGCGCCGCCCCCTCGCCCGGGTGGCTGACCGCCGCCATCCAGTTGGCCGACAGCTTGACGCGCCGCAGGTCCCCCCTGACGTCCGGCTCCGCCTGGATGTCCGCGGCGCAGAGGTTCATGATGGACTCGACCACGGCCATGCGCGCTGATGCTGCCGGCGAGATGAGCGCTAGCGTTGGTTTCTCACCCATAGCCATGGCCTCGCCGCGCCGCCCCGTGTCGCCGTTGTTGTTGTTGCTGCTGCTGTCGAGCGAGAAAGAGCCCAGGGTCACGGCCACGTCGGCCACGGGCGTCTGCCAGGGCCCGACGAGCTGGTCGCGTGCCGTGAGGCCGCCCACGCTGCGGTCGCCGATGGTGATGAGGAACATCTTTGAGCCTACGGAGGGGAGCTTAAAGACCAGCTCCGTCGCCTTGGTCACCGCCTCGCCCATGGCCAGGGAGGGGCCGTACTTCTCCTCCAGGGCGGCGCCCGCGTCGAAGGGCTTGAGCTTCCGCTTGACGCTCTGCACCGTCCGGATCTGCTTCCTGCCGGGCGGGAAGAGCGCGTCCATGGGCAGGTCGATGGGCACCGGGTACTCCTGAGACTCGCGGTCGGTGAGCACCAGCCTGGCCTGCCCTTCCTCCCCTGCGGTGCGGGCTGCTGCCCTCGCCCCCGCCCCCGCCACCTCCTTGGGCACCACCGTGCCGACCGTCGCGAAGGGGCACCTCTCCCTCTGGCAGATGCGCGTGAACCTATTAAGCCCGTCGCCGTTGACGAGGAGGACGTACCGCTCCTGCGACTCGTTGGCCCAGATCTCGAGCGGGGACATCTTGTTGTCCACCGAGTCGACCTGGCGGAGCTCGAAGCGGCCGCCGAACCCGGCGTCCCTGACGAGCTCGGGCAGCGCGTTGGACAGGCCGCCGGCCCCGACGTCGTGGATGAAGGCCACGGGGTTCTCCCTGCCGAGGGAGACGCAAGCGTCGATCACCATCTGCGCCCGCCGCTCCATCTCCGGGTTGCCCCTCTGCACGCTGTTGAAGTCCAGCTCGGCGCTGGCCTCCCCGGACGCGCTGCTCGACGCCGCCCCGCCGCCCAGCCCGATCAGCATCGCCGGCCCGCCCAGGACGATGACGTGCGCCGAGGGCTGCACGTAGACCGGGTCCTTGAGCGCGTGCTGCGGGCGGCAGACGCCCTGCCCGCCCGCGATCATGATAGGCTTGTGGTATCCGCGCCACTCCGGCGCGCCCGCCTCGTCGCCGCCCGTGTCCGTGAGGAGGGTCCTGAAGCAGCCCGTCAGGGAGGCCCGGCCGAACTCGTTGGAGAAGCGGGCGCTGCCGATGGGCGCCTCCAGCATGATGTCCAGGCTGCTGGCGTAGTGGAACGGCTTGCCGATGTCGACCTCCCACGGTCTCGTGGCGCCGGGGATGTTGAGGTCTGACACGAAGAAGCCGCAGAGGCCCACTTTGGGCGACGATCCCCTGCCCACGGCTCCCTCGTCTCGAATCTCCCCGCCGGCGCCGGTGGCCGCCCCCGGGAACGGAGAGATCGCCGTGGGGTGGTTGTGCGTCTCGGCCTTGATGACAGAGTGCTGCACCTCCTTGGTCAACTTCCAGACACCCGTGTAGTAGTCAGGGGCCCAGAAGTTCGCCATGTTGCCAGCCAGCACCGCGGCGTTGTCTGAGTAGGCCGAGACGGTGAACTCGGGCGTCTTTCGGTGAGTGTTCTTGATCATCTGGAACAGACTAGCATCCTCAGCCTTCCCGTCGATGTTCCAGCTGGCATTGAAGACCTTGTGCCGACAGTGCTCTGAGTTGACCTGCGCGAACATGAACAGCTCGATATCGTGCGGCGCCCTCCCCAGCCTGGTGTACGTCTCGACCAGATATTCCATCTCGGACTGGTCCAGCGCGAGGCCCATCTTCTGGTTGTACTCCTCCAGGGCCTCGACCGGGCTGCGGCCGCCCTCCGCGGCGAAGATGTCGACCACGACAAGGGGAGCCCGCTCGCCGTCCCCGAACATCCCACCAAGTGACGGTGGGACCAGCGCAAACGTCTCCGTCATGCGGTCGTGTATGACATCTCTAAACGGCGCTAGATCTTGCTCATGCTCGTCCGAGGCCGCATCCTCGAACTCGACCGTCACGATGCGACCCCTCTCGATGCGATTGACCTGCTCCCTCAGCCCGCAGACGTGCGCGATGCTCGTCGCCTGGGAGGACCAAGGGCTGATCCCCCGCGGAGTGATGTAGATCTGGGCGCCCGTGCCGGCATGGCTCGCGGGGAGCGGGAGGGATGGATCGACGACTTGGAGGAGCTGGGCTATCTTGTCGAGGACGTCACGGTCGCTATTGGGAAGCCTCAGGTAGATGTAGTATACCCAGTGGCCACTGATTCGCTTGACAGGCTTGGAGCTTTGTTTGTTGATCTGTCGGGTTGTGATATCAGCTTCAGCATTTCGCTACCTCAGCATCGTCGAAATTGGCGAGGGGAGGGAGAGAACAGAGAAGCAGGCCAGGGAAGCCAATGCGACGGCTAGCAGACTACATACACGGCCCAACAGCTTCTGCGCCTCCGAGGAGGGGAAGCAGTCACTACCGATGAGGACTTCGTATGTCATGTTGAAGGTAGTTGGGTTGCACGATATGGCAGTCTCTTCGCCATCATCATCGCAAGTGACTCCCAGGTTGTTCTGCTGTGGGGCTTTCAGGGTCCGTCATTCAGAATGGCGGGGTTGAAGGATTTTCTGCTGTACTGCGGTATGTATCTTTGTACGTGGGGATTAGTCTGTAGGTCCGTAATATCGTAATAGGGTATCCATATAGTGGGGCGGCATGAGACGGGCGCCGATTCTACCTTTCAACAAGTACTCCGTACCGGTAAGGTACGACGCGTCTGCTGGGACAACAAATTGTACTTTTTCGTCCATCAACATTGAAAGTTCTTAACTGCCTGCCCTAGTCCCTACCTACTGTCTGCTAAAGTTTCTCCCTAACTTTTAGGCGCACCTCTGGCCTTTTCTCTTGCTTGGTTCACACCTTGCTGGAGAGCGCCGGCGCCGAACGGAGTGGCTGGCAATGAGTGCCATTTTTTGATTCCAATTGCGTCCACCACTTCCCACGGATTCTACCTAGAAGGTAGGTACCTACGTAGGTAGGCATCCTTCCTGGAATATGGGTCCTCCATATCCACGCCGACAGATTCCCTTTCCCGTTTCCCAAACTCGTTCTTGACACTCCCGTATTCCTCCTCGTCAGCCTCCATCTCGCCATACCTAACGAACGGGTACTCCCTCCTCGCGCTCGGATAGAGCCTGCTCGCGGCCGCCTCCCGCGGGGAAGCCGACACTATCGCGGGGTAGCCGGACGACTCGGCGCCCGTGGAGACGTTCCTGGGGCTCGCTTCAGCTGCCAACAGGCGCGGTGACGGCTGCTGCCGCTGCTGCTGCTGGCCGTAGCCTGCAATGTAGGCACGGGCGGCAGTCGATGATGGCGAGAGCTCCGTGGATGGCGGCCCGCCTCGTCTCATCCCGGGGGAGCGATATGGCTGCGTGAAGGTGTCGGACCGCAATGTGTGCGGCCCCGGCGGCTGCTGTTGCTGCTGCCGCTGACCCGGTTCCTGCCAGCCATTACCACCACCACCCGGCGCCAGGCCCAACCGGTCGTCGCTGCCGCCAGGTACCGTAGTCGACGACGAGCCCTGGAACATGTACGGGTCGGGCACCCCAAAGGCGACCGCCGAGCGAGCGCCGCCTCTGTGGCCCCCGCTCCTGGGCCTCGTCGCCGCTGCGGGCGGGCCCTGGAACGGGTTCTGCACCCCTGTGAAGCGGAACGTCGGCCCCGGCCTGTGCTGCTCGCCCTCGTACTCGTTGCCGTACCGCTCTTCCTGCGGCCGCGTGCCGGGCGGGTCGTGCTCCCAGATGTTCTGCTGGACGTACTTCTCGTTGCGCTCCTCCCTCTCGAGTAAGAGGCCCTGGACGTCCATGCCGGCGAAGACGGACTTGATGTACCGTTGGAATTCGTCGGTGATGGCCTGCATCTGCTTGAAGTAGTCGACGCGGAGGTACGGGCTGACCGCCACCGCCCCGGCCGCTGCCGTTGCTGCTCCTTCTCCTCTTCCTTCTTCTCCTGCCTCCTCACGGCCCTCTTCGAGGGATCCTCCTCCGCCGGCGCTCCTCTCGGCGGCGGCGGCGGCGGCGTCGGCATACGCCAGCCACCGGGCGACCTGGACGGCGTTGCGGATCTGTCGCCCGTTCCAGGGGAGCAGGTGCTTCGTCTTGCAGTAGCGGAACATCTTGTCGGCGTGGTCCAGGATCTCCCGCTCGGGGATGCACATGGGCGGCCTGAGCTCCCTCCTGCTCTGCGCCTCCTCGATCATGGCGAGCCGGTCCAGGTTGAGCTTCCAGATCTCGAGGGTCTCCCTCTGCGTCAGGGGTTCGTAGTTGATGGCCACCTGGATCCGGGACGTGAAGGCCGGGTCCAGGGCGCCGGGGCGGTTGGTTGTCAGGAAGAGGATGCCGCTGTAGTATTCGAGTACTTGGAGGAATACTATTCGTATCAAGGGCAGTGGTTTCACCGGTCAGAGTCGGTCACATACCATTGAGAGGCTTGAGGGTTCAGGTTTGAGGTTTGTTCAAGCCGCAAGTGGGGGATTAGGATAACTCACCCGAAACCAGAGCGTTTTTATGCAGCGCGCCGTCACCCTTGGACCGGTGGGAGAAGAATGTGTCGACCTCGTCCATGAGCAAGATGCAGTCCCACAGCGCCGCGAGCCGGAAGATGCTCCTCAGCTGGGATTCGACCTGATCGGGCGCCAATCCGAGATCGCCGGATGTGATCTTGAAGAGGGGCTTCCCGTTGGCCTGAGCGACGGCCTCGGCCGTGGCTGTCTTGCCGACGCCCGGGGCGCCGTGGAGCAGGATGAACAGGCCGGAGCCCTTGCCGCGGATGGGATCGAGTGACATGCTCCCCTCGCCCATGCGCTCCTCGGCCTCCTTCTGCAGGAAGTGGCCCTGGACGGACCTCTGGAGCAGGTCCTTGATGCCCTCGGGGATCCTCAGGGAGTCGAGCGCGTTGCGGTCCCCCGTGGAGGGCGACAGCCGCTTGACGTCGAGCTGGGCGAACTTGCGCTCCTGGAAGACGTAGGCGTACACCCGGTTCGTCACCAGGGCGATGTCCTCGGGGCGGAGGTACTTCTTGGTGGTGAGTCTCCCATGCCTGTCGTTGTCGCTCATGGCGGCGAGCAGGGGGTCCTCGAGGACGTACTCGTTCTGCCGCCACCTGCTGACGCCCGTCCGGATGGGCACCAGTTCGGTGGCCTCGCCCAGCAGCCTGGCACGGTCTGGCCCAGACCACCAGTAGACGGCGAACTCGTCCGGCTCGACGGACTGATGAACGGGCCTCGGCCGCAGGATGGTTCGCTTAGGCTTCCAGTTGGGGTTCACCTGGAAGGCCTCGTTGAAATCCACCATGACCTCGCTGTTGAGGTGGTCCGGGTGCTTGGTCAAGGCTCCGCTTTCTTCGGTGGCAGGGTCGCCATTGGGGCACCGCATGATTGTCCAGCCGTTGTAAGAACCATGCTTGCACTCGATGTACTGGATCGTCTTCCTTCCCAGCCTCTCGACCGTCCTCAAGAGCCGCGTGTGGTCTGGAGCAAAGCGGACGGGGAAGACGGGCAGCGACGTGACGAGCTTCTTGCCCTTGAACGGCTCGATCATGAGGTTCTTGATCACGACACCAAACTCGTCGCCGGTGTAGTCGAGGTAGAAGGCCCGGACCACGAAGCTCGTCCGCCTCTCGTCGTCGGTGCCGTCAAACCTGCGGTGGTCCGTCGGCGTGCTCTGCAGCTGGTTGGTGTCGGATGGATCGATGCCGAACGCCCTTAGGACCATCTTGCCGGTGCCCATCCGCCTTCCCGATCCGCTGGCATCGTCGAGCTGGCGGCGTATGTCGTCGCCCATCGGCCGATAGACCAAGTCGCCAGTCCGGAAGAGGAACCACAGATCGGAGAAGCGGATCTTGGCGTCACTGGACCTGTCGAGCTCATCGAACTGGGTGTACTCGGGGATGACCTTGTCGTCCATAAACTGCATATAAGCCTGCAGAATTGCGAGGGCGGCAGAACAGTTGTCGCTGTTGCCGGAGTCCGCGCAGCCCCCTCCGTCGCTACCGTTGTCGTCGACGGTGGACATGACGGCCGGGGTTCCACTCCCTCGACTTCCTTCTCCAATTCCCCCTCCGCTCCCGCCTGCGTCCGA
The DNA here is from genome assembly GCA_003049395.1 of Pseudohalonectria lignicola. Classification (NCBI taxonomy): domain Eukaryota; kingdom Fungi; phylum Ascomycota; class Sordariomycetes; order Magnaporthales; family Ophioceraceae; genus Pseudohalonectria; species Pseudohalonectria lignicola. The sequence continues at coordinate 14,140 of PYSP01000160.1, forward strand.
ACCACGCCCACCACCCCAACGCTTCTCAAGGTCCTCCAGCTCCTTCTTCATCTTGTCATGGAAGTAGATGAGAGAGTTGAAGGGCCGGTGGTAAACCCGCGGTCTGGTGGACCACCCTTCCCCCTGGACCCTGGCGAGGATCTTGAGCAAGGCTGGCGCCTGGACCCGAATGCATCGGATCCAGGTGTCACCAAGCTGAGCCTTCCGAATGTGATCATTATTGGCGACGTTTGCGGCCCTGATGCGAGCGATGGTCCTGTTCCTGGCCGTCGCGGAGGACAACCTCGCAGCCTCGAAGCGGCGCTTCCGGAAGTTGCGCTCCTCGCGGATCTCCTTCTCGAGCAGGCCACCAGACACGAGGACGTCGACGGCGTAACGGCCGTCGTTCTTGGAGAAGCGGTTCTTGAAGTCCATAAAGTTGCACTCGCGCACCTCGGGGATTGTGTTTGCGTTGGTCAGCTCCTCCGCCCACGGCCGCAGAGCCGGGTCCTCTCCCAGCTCGTCCGTGCTCGCCTCTGTCGGCGCCGCCAACTGTGGGTCTCCCCGCTCTGCGGCTGCGATACCGTGGCTCGGGTCGATGGCAGCGAGCCTGTCTTCCAGCCTTTTCAGCTGCTCTCTGAGGTCTGCAATGACCTCGTTGCTCTGTTCGGTCATCCCTTCGGTCTCCATGATGAATGATGCAGTCGCTGAGAGTTGTCTGCTACACTCTTCACGTGCTCCTTGAGGCGCGGATACGTCGAATACAAAGACCCAACCCCCCTTTGTTGTGATGGAGCTTTGAGAAGAACAAAGAGGTGGACGATGGCAGGTCGACTACTGCTAGTACGGCATCCAAATTCATCAACTGGATGTTCCGTGAGGGAAAAACGAAGATCAGATCATCCGATTTCCTCGTTTGGACGACGAGGCTGGCTGGATGCTGGATGCTGGATGTTGGATGGTGGCTTGCTTGGCTTGCTTGTGTGCTGCTTGTGGTTGTGGTTGCGAGCACTGCCCAACCAGCCAGCCAGGCTAACCACCCCGGGCAATAAAGATTCCAGCCCCCATTCACCCCATGTCACCCTGGCATTCACCACAGCACACCACATGCAATGCAATGTCAAAGCCACTGCACCATGCAGCCTTTTTCCACATCAGAATCGAAGCCATTCGAGGGGGTGAAGCAAATTGAGGGAATCCCCCGCGCGGTCTATTCGTTAGCAACTATTCAGGCCATGCGATGACATGCATGGACCGCCTGTTCTACGGCCAACCGAGCTGTCTCATATCTGCCTACGGCCGTAGCTAAGCTCTTATCACCTGCTCCTCCCCTGTCTCTGAGTAAGCGTTAGGGAGTGTCTGATGTCCTTATCCTCTATCGCGTTGCCAATAACGTGGCAGCCCAAGCCATCTCAGCTTCATGTCTTATGAAGGCTGCAACCCCACCTATTGATGCCTTACGCGTTTGCCTTAGTTCAAAGCTCTAGAGGGTCAGGATGATCCCATACAAAGGTGATGCACTACCTCACCGCGTCTACCTACCTAGTTAGTTCGCAATATGGGTCGCCTTAGGCGCTGCTGAGACTCAACAGGAGCCTCTGCAGGCTATTATTATTTTGTTGGACTAGTCTACCTATGTAGCCACATCCCCTTCGTTGATTGCGGTCGGTCAGGAAACAAGGTCGGCTCCCCTTTTGCCACATGACTGTGCTTGACTAGGGAGAAGAGGCGATGCCCATCATCATGCTTCGTTCATCGTCAAGCGATTAACCACCCTATTTCAACGATGGAGTATCTCGAGAGAGTGTCATCCGATGTTGCAAGAAGATTCATCGAAGAGCGAGGATCTAAATATCATCGCGCATTTACAATGCCATCTTACTTCAATCAAAGCACTTCGCAGTTTGAGTCCAAGGAGGTCTAGTGAGGCTTGATATCCTCCAGCCCGCCCCGAATTCTTAACGCTGCAAATTAAGTCTAGATGCTGACCGCTTTCCCGCAGTGACCTTCGAGTGACAATCGAATGCTGCAAAAAAAAGTCGCCAGAGCTCGTCGACTTCAGCTTCGACCCCAAGGACTGCAGCTGGAAAGACGTCTTGGACGAGCTCGAGAAGGCACAGAACGTAGCCGCCGAAAATGGGAGGCGACACAGCACCGGCGTTAGGAGGCTCTTCAATGCGCTCGTGGACAACTACCCGGTTGACGGGGGGCCCTCCCTCCCCGTGTTTCCCGCTGAGCTGTCCATTCTCCACGGGGGACTCGCCGTGATCTTCAGTGTGAGTGGTGAGCGGGGTAAAGCTGCTAAGGATGGGTTCCCGACTCTGTTGCGCAAGTCCCACTAACACGTTCCCCTTCCTCCGAGACCAGATGGCCCGGCATCACGAACATAACCGGTTGAAAATCCTACGGGCATTCGAGGAGATCCCAAACATCATCCAGATGGCCCAGTGCAAGATGCGAAACTTTTCCATGGACAGTGCACACGCGGACTATGTCCGGCTCCACGAGAGTGTGGTTACTCTGCAAAGCACGCTTCTCTACACCCTACCCAAGCTGATCCAGAAGCTGAACCCAAGGGCCTTCCGTGAGCGACCCTTACCACCTACCACCTACTGATCATATCTATTACTACTACAATATGAAGAGAAGACCCCCTCCTCAAGGCCTCAACTAACATGTTTTACCCCCCGGGAACCCCACCCTCAGTCGGCATAATAAGGACGAGCCAAATGCGCGGCGACGAGATCGACACCCTCCTCGACGCGGTGCACCTCTCGGCCGAGAGGGTCCGCCAGCGGGCGGGGGACATGAACGACGTGCTCCTCGTCGAGACGCACCGGCACACGAAGGAGGTCCACGACCTGCTGGAGGAGGTGAAGAGGCAGAACTTGTGTATCATCTCCATCTTCGAGATGTCGGGCAAGAACTGGCTGTTCCAGGATCTGACGGAGGTGGCCAGTAAGTCTTTTTTCTTTCTTTCTTTCTTCCCCTATGTTATTTCATGTCTGCTTTCTCTCTTCCAACACTCCCTCCTACACCACCACTCGTCCGCACTCTGTTCGTTTCATGTCAACTTCTGTTTGCCCGCGGCGAAAACCATCCACTGACCAGCGACCCCGTGTTCCTACCAGAGGCATTTTTGAGCGATGCACGACCCCCCCTACTCCAGGCCCAGGCGCGGGTCCAGTCCCCGATGACAATGTACCCCACCGAGGCGATGTGCTCGCCCGTCGATGCCGACGCGATGCAGGAGGGCCGAGGCGTCGCGACGGCACCTGCGCCGGGGGCCGCCCCCTCCGGGCCGACCATCACCCCGGGCCGGCTCCTCACCCTCCTGGACGTGCACAGCCTCCTGGCCGTCGACGACGAGACCTACGTGACGCGGCACGGCAACGGGCTCCCGAACGAGGACGTCGGCCGCGCCGAGGCCATGGTCCGCACCCGCCAGGTCGCAGGCCTCCTCTCCGCCTCCGCCTCCGCCGGCCCGGGCGTCGTCCTCGTCGAGGCCTGCGGCGAGAGGGGCAAGGTCTCGCCCGTCTCTCTGGTCTGCGCCGGCCTGGCCCAGACGCTGCGGGCGGCCTCCGCCAGCAGCAGCAGCAGCAGCAGCGGTGGCGGCGGCGGCGTCGGCGTCGTCGGCCCGTGCCGCTGCGTGACGCTCGTCTTCTTCTGCGGCCTGCACGTGGACGGCGACGATCCGCTTCGGGGCCCGGCGGGGATGATGAGGAGCCTGCTCGCGCAGCTGGTGCTCTCTGTCATGCAGAACGGGTGGGCATCGGATTGGGACCCGGTCGTCGGCCTCGAAGGGTGCGTCGGGGAGTGGACGCGGGGCAGTGGCGCGTTGGAGCGCGATGCGCATGATGATGCTGCCATTGCTGACGACGACGACGACGACAACGACGGTGCCTTCCCGCCCCGCCCGCCCCTGCCGCTGCAGGACGTCTGCGCCCTCTTCCGCGGCCTGCTGGCCCGACTCGTGCCGCCGAGGACGCCCGTCTACTGCATCGTGGACGGGATATCGTACTACGAGAGGGAGGACTGGCTCGGCGAGTTCGTCGCCGCCATGCAGGCCTTTGACGGGCTCATTGCCGACTGCAACGCCGGCACCACTGCCGCCTGCTTCAAGCTGCTCATGACGAGCCCGACCAGGAGTGAGGTGCTGGGTCAGATGCTGGGACCGGAGCAGAGGGTCAGTTTGCGAAGGGCGTCGACTTAGGGAGGGTTCGTATGGGAGTTTCTTTTTTATTCCTTCTTGTTTTTCCTTGGTGTGGCGCTGGGGTCGCTGCTGTTGGCTGTGAGGTTCGAAGTCAGGGGGTGGCTGGCGTCTCGAGAACTTGGGTTTACGGAAGGTCACTGTTTTGGATTCTGATGTTACTACATGTTTCTGCTAACTTGGCCAATATTTGCTACATGATGATACCACTGTTGATGGGCCTCCAAGGCGCCCCCTTATTTATTTATTATTATTTTTTCCTTTTTTCCTCACGACATTAACCAACTGAGATCAAGACTTCGTAGACTTCTAGATCCCATCGCAAACTTGTCTAGCGAGGTCAGCTGCCTCTTTAAATCACAGTCATGCTTCGCATTTGTCCCAGGCATGATCCAAGTGACCGTCTTTGTCCTGCCGGCTGTGCCTCTTACCACATCTGCTTTGGTAAGGATCTTTCCTTAAGTGCCGAATGTAGACACAGACCTAACGCGCACAAGCTTCTGCATCATTCTCTCGGGAGCCTCGGTAGGTTTCTACCTGATAATATTATTCACATAGATATAACTGAGGACTCAAGAACCGTATGTCGGCGTTCATGGCCTCTGCGTGAAGTTGAGGATTTCGGGGCTCGTCCCTTCTTGGTGCTGCAATTTATCGCCGTTGATGAATTGTGTTTGCTGATTCTGTTAGGGAGCTCGTTTGGTCCGAGTTCAGAATCGATGTGCCCTCACGACTCTCCCAGCGAAGCCAGGGCGTGTGAGAATGAAAGAGCCTATGATCAATGGCTCGCAGCCATCATCTCGCCAGTTTGGGTCTCTCGCCAGTTTGGGTCTCTTTGGGAGTAATTATTAACGTATTTGTCTGTAACTAACAACCCTCGAGTCTGGAATATTCGATGAATGGTAGCCTCGTCAAGCAACCCGCCAGTCAGTCTCCCCAACTTCACTTCTCTCTCAAAGTAGACTGCATCTTCAACCTCGCGGAATTCCTCGCCGGAATATTCGGAGTGGCCCCCACAGGCCATAAACGCGAGGGGCTCTCCACGTTTACGGGAGGCACTAGAGGAGATGGAGCATGGATCAGCATCCGCAGGGGAGCCTTTCTGTCCGGGTCACTGTAGCGCACCTTCACCTCGGTCCCAATAGTGACTGTCTTGGAATGTGCTCTAGTCTTGAACCTGGTGATGCGGTCATTAGAGCTGGGGAAGCCGACGAGTTCGTCTAGCCCGTCATGTTCTGGTCCCGCGGCTGTGGAGGAAGGGTCGACGCCGTGGAGCCAGATATAGATAGTGTTGACTTTCTCCTTCGTCAAGTTGATGTGGATTGGGATTGCGGCGTCATTGTTTGTGGTTACGTTTGAGTTGACACAGATCCTGGCCATGACTGATGTGGATGATGTGTTGGGCATGGAGTCTCTGGTAAGTGAGTCTCTGGTTTGAGGGTTACGTCGTCACTCGTGGAAGTAAAGGGATATTCTACTAGTTCAAATTTCTTTTCGGGACAGTGAAAAGTCCTTTAAACGTTTGCCGGTGGCGAAGGACTCTCGTTTGAAGTTGCTTTCGTAACTCCGCGTCGCTTTGTTACCAATCCCCCCCTCCCCCATCCCCCGGCAACTCTTCTTTATCGCTCCCTTTATCTCAAACACTCAACCCTTGTGTCCCAGTAGGGTCTGTAGACTCAAATCCAAAGTGACACGTGAAGGCCACCGGCATTTGGCATCTTTATCATCTCTAGCTGGAACCGCGCTCTTGTTCTCACCGGCTATTGGTACTACAAGAGGATGCAAGGGGCCGCCTCTTGCCCGCAGAAGGCCCGGCGCAACGTCGACAGGCCCCTTACTTTGCCACCGACGCCGAGTTGGAGGAGGCGCTGATGCGTGGCACGCGCTTTCTGCCCGAAATGCGGTAGAAGACTTTGTAAAGGCGAGGGAGTCTCTCAAGACATCTGAGGAGAATGTTCGAAAGGCTGGGGAATATGTTCGGAAGGCTGCTTTTGACGCTCTCCTAACACACAGGCTTAGGTGCCTACCTAGGTAAGTAATTAGGTTTCCATATACTAAGCACTCTGTTTTCTTTGTCGTTAATTGCGGCTAAAGAATAATCATCGCCGTGTATTAGTGACCACCCACCGGGGACGCCGCGTCTGTCTTTAGTTAGTTCAATATCCTCAGCAGCCTCGTAGTCACTTCGGTCGACCTCACTTTACGGAAAACCTAACATAATTACTATTCCCATTACCTACCGACACACCTAAGCTACTGTCTTATACGCCTACCACCATTCAACACGCCCACCTGCTAAAGTATCTGAGGGCTCCCCGAATATGCGTCCCGGATTTGTTCCCCTGAATGTGGTAGTATGTGCTATTCTGTATGCTTCCCCGTGTGCTTTATCGATCACTCTCTTATGTCCTGTATATCCTTCTACTCCTCTTCACTCTCGAGAATGCCAGTACGCTTCTCTGCGTCCAGCTGCTCCTCTGCGTCCAGCTGCGCAACCATCACAGCGATCAAGGCCTCGTCCTCCGACTGGTGCGAGGATGTGAACTGACGGACTCCTCACCCTCTGACTGGGAGTTAGATGTGTCCCTGCAAGCCGATAAGCTGAAGGTTATTAAACAGTAAAACACTACCCCGTTCATCCTACTATTACACGTGACCACTGGGGGCACGCACGTAAGGTGGTACATACGTTTGACACTTATTATATTATATATTCTGCCACCCTTGTGGTGTATAGAGATATATGATCGGTACACACGATTGATATGTTTTGATGCTCTAGTACTGAGCCTTGGGGCGTTTGCCCTGTATTCTCGTTGTCTTATACGTGATACGGCACTTTATAGACGTCATACCTACCTCGTGCTTCAGTTAGGTAATTATCGAACGGTTACATACAGATGTAACAGGCTGGTCCTGGCCCCGGTGGGAGGAAGGGGGTCTGTATTAGGTTATATGATATAATTAGAATGCTAGGACTCCATGGACTCGGAGAGACTCGGCAAATTCGCTTCCATCTCTCCTATGTAGGAATGATTATTGTGGATATGAACCCAATGCCAAAATATTCGATGCTGCCACGATTCCATCCTTCCGACTACCACCAGGCGCAACGAATCTGCAGTGGTGTGAGTTTTTTTGGGCTATTAGCTGTATGATTTTCATTCAGGTCTTCTCCAGAACCGTCCAATATGCTGGCCAGCAAGCGTAAGAACTACTAGAGACTCAGAGCTCGAACGGCGACTCTGGTGTATTGTTGGGCTTCGCACACCCGTACTAGGGGACAGGCAGGCAGGCCAAGAGGAAGCAATGTGCTCATAACATATTTCTACCATATACTTATACATGTATATGCAGAGGGTGGAGGGGTCACTCTCGTTGCAACGACGTTGGTCTCGAACCACTGTGATTAGGTAATTATGAAGTGGTTACGTTGAACCATTTAATAATTAACACATCTCCATATAGGTATCTCCTAATCCTACACGGCTCTTTCCGTTTGCATCCCGGCCGTCGTAGTGATGACGGATGTTTATACTATCACAGCAACATGAAACTAAACTCAGTCAGCCATTTTGTATTGGCCGAACTTCACAAACTCGGCGATGAATGTTGGCATGTTTGCAACAGCTTAAGTAGATCTGACGATACCATAGCACTTTTGTATTTTGCCCGTCTTGCTTTCCTGTCTTCTAGAGTTTACATGACCTATGACTGGAATGTAAATATTTATAATAAGTAGGTGGTAATGTTTAGATTTATTAGAGGGTTCCTAGATCTTCTGCTTGTAAAGACTTCCGGGGCAAACAGTTTTGGGAACTAGAGTGGCTTGGAGAGAGCCGGAGTACACTTGGATGTTAGTAAAGAAACACTGGGCTCCCTTCTATCAGCAACTGGCAACACGCCTCTGGTAGGAGACATCTGAGTCTCCAAAAACCGCTTCGAGCATCGAAGAGACAGAATTGGTCTTCGAGAAATATTCTACATTAATTCTTGAACACGGATCACCAACTGTTGCGAATCCTTATTCAAGGGGTCTCCAGCTTATATCAGTCATTCGGCCTTCTTCAGGCGCCGACGTGGATGGTATTCTCGTAGTAGTCTAGGTATTGAGGCATATCCTGCACTCCGCAGCAAAGAACGCGCTTCTCCGGGAAGCATGACCGGGAAACAAAGACAGAAAGAAGGAATGAATAACCTGGCAAATGCAGCAGGGCAGACAACAGAATTATTTCGCTAAATTTGAGAGAACATTACTCAAGGAGAAAGGAACCCATGACAGATGAAAACACTGCGCAACCAAAACGGCCAGCAGCATGAAAGCTATACCGATCCTCACAGGCTCACAGCAGAACAGCAGCCAAAAGGAACCCCAGAACGGGGAAGCCGAACTTCGCCGCAGCAGCAGTCACGACAGGCGGCTTGCCGGTTGAGGTCGGGGTCGACGTGGGCGGGTTGAGGGTGACGGTGCCATTGGGGCCCGGCGGGGGCTGGGCGGTCAGGTTGCAGCCCGAGATGCCGAGCGAGCTGTTCAGGGACACCTGGAAGACCCCCTCGGCGGTGGAGTTGGTGGCGGAGACAACGAGCTTGAGGTCTCCCGCGGCGGTCGCGTCGTACGAGATCTTGGACGTCTTGGACCGGGCGGTGTTGTTGCTCCCCACGACAGTCCCGGCCGGGTCCCGCAGCTCAGACGAGAGCTCCTGCGCGGACAGGGATGAGACGCTGAAGACGAGCCTCTCGCCGGCCTGGGCGGCGTAGGTGAAGGACACGGGCTGGGAGCCCGTCAGCTTGGCGACGGTGATGCCGGACAGCAAAGGCTGGGCCGAGGCGGACGACGAGGACGACGAGTGGTCAGAAGCGGTGATGCCGTTGGAGAGGATCAGGAACAGCCACGGCTGGATGGCGGCGGCGGAGTCGAACGAGGCGTATGAGCCGCCCGTCTTGAGGATGGCCGAGAGCAGGTCCGCCTTGAAGGCGCTGGCCGAGGGCGCGAGGAAGCCGAAGGAGACGCGGATGCCCAAGGTGGCCGCCGTGTTGATCGTCGTGATGAGGCCCTTCGTGTCCGAGTCCTCGCCATCGGTGAGCACGACAATGCCGGAGCGGTCGGCGGTCGGGTCGTTGCCGGCCTTTGTGAGTTCGGCCGTGGCCTTGATAACGCCGCTGGAGGGGGAGAGAAGACACTGTTAGTTACTTCCCCAACTCACGAATCGAACATGATATCTGGTGGCTGGGGGGCTGGGGGGTGAGGAAGCAACCTACTCAGCGATGAAGGTACTACCCGAGCTGTCGATCTTATCGAACGAGGAGCTGGCTCCCGCGGGGTCACCGAGCGGGTAGATGACGGCGGCAGAGTCGTCAAAGCTGGTCCAAACTGTTAGTCTACACCACCATCTGATCATACTGGGAAAAGATGCTGTGCGTACTCAACAACGGTGACAAGATCGGCATTCTTGCCGCCAGTGGCAGCCGAGGCTGAAACGAGCTGGTTGTTCAGCGCCTTTCCGGCGATGACACGGAGCTTCTTCGGATCGGTGCTGGACATGGAGCCGGAAGAGTCCAGCACGATGGCCACCTTCCGACCGCCGTTGCTGGTCGCCAGCTGGATGTTGCAGGTGCCCGTGCCCGTGTCCTGGCGCCTGAAGACGCCATTGCTGGAGGGCGAGTAGGCCAGGGCCGGGGCGACGGCCAAGCTGACGAAACTCAGAATTTGGACGGGCTTCATCTTGTGCCGGGTATCTGGGAATATCTCCTGGAGCTGGTGTGGTGTGATGTGATGCTTTGAGTGTGATCACACGAGAGATGGATAGAAGAGAGTTGAAACGATCGACCCAAAGAAACGAGAAGGAGAGGGGGAAAGGAGAAATAACAACCGAAAAGCGAACGAGTGTCGGTTTGTGTGTATGGAGAGGTGAATAGGAGAGCGTCTTAACTTCCTGACGGAGGTCTCACACCGGGACTTAAATAGAACCGAGTGAGTCTCCTTCACCCACCTCCTTTCCCGGTTGGGTCGCCAGACACCATCCATCTGGTTCACAGCCCTGGTGCAGAAGGTGGTGGCTGTCACATTTGGGAGACACAGGGAAGGGACAGCCCTCATGGTCCGAAACAAGAGGTTCTAGCAAATGCAGACACGTTGTCTGCCTCGCCCTAGGACCACTAGCAGAGACAAGGGGTAAAACATCGTCGCCGCTTCCCAGGCGGCAAGCTAATGAGAGGGGTAGGCAGTCAAACAGTGCATGGTGCGCCTCTGGTGTGTATATGTGTGCTGTCGCTTCTCAATGGAATGTGCCGTGTGAACTGAGCGGTAAACGGTTGCTGAAGTCCAGTAGATTCATCCGATCAGAGATATTAGTGTCAGGGCTGACCTCCCAAGACGGTGGCTGTGACCAGCTAGTTAGACCCTCTAGTGGTGCAGCGGCTGTTATGGAGGCATCGCCCCCCTGGTCCCTGGCACCTGGCACCTGGCACCTGGCGCCTGGATTGGCCTGGAAGCGTGAAAGTTAAAGCTACTTTCAGGGGTGGCTGCGGAATATTCCTGACATGAGGGTCCTTTCTGAGTCCTTGACCGGATGCGGGGCATTTGATGAGATTGATTGACGGGTTTGACTCTGGGGTGCTGTGGTTCGGGCCATTGGACGGCGACAAACGTAGGTATTCCTTGGATTGCAGGATGTAATCAAATCTCTCCGTGGTGAGCTGTCTTGGTCCGAGGCTGGTGGGATCAGTCGCTGCAAACCCAACGGACAGCATCGCCGTTATTCCGTCGGCTTCTTCGAGGAATTAATAATGCCTGCTTGCCTGTTCACCACGAGTTAGCTGTAGTCAAAATGTCAAACCAGGTTTCCGGCATATATCATGTAAACGATGCGCTAGGACACAATATTTCTATGATTAGATCTCGGTAGGCCTAGATAGAAAATCAACTAGGCGAAACCAAAAGCCCATTCGGTAGCCTAGAAATGGTAGCCGAAGGGGCGGTGTCATGTGGTGTGCGAAGTGAGGAGGCGAGAAGGGGATCCAGCTTCAAGCACTTCATCGGGCCAAGACTTTTAGGCTGGGAAGTCAGCCACCACACATGGTAGGGATCGAGCCAGTCGCAACACGGGGTTTTAGGGGTATTCGAAGTATGTGCTCTCCGAAAGGTGCGGCTGAACTGCCAAGGAGGGCATGCTGTCTTCGCAATTGGCTGGGTTTCAAAGCAAACTGTGTGTGTTTACGTACGCATTACTTTCACTGCTTTGATTGAAGCAGTCGCGAGTGCTGGCAAGGCATTTTCCTCCTTTAATTTTCTTTATCTTTCTCCAAAATCGTCCGGTTGAGCAAAGACCAGACAGAACCAGAGGTAAAGATCACGACTTCTTGCCCCCCAAATCAGTCCCTAAATTGACCCTGTGGGACATACTTCCACTTTGAGAAGTATGCTGGTGTACTTCCTTCACCTCCATTGCTCGTGCAGTAGATCCCGAGCAAGACACCTGTGAACATAAAGCGTCCAAAGAAGTCAGTGGCTAGGTAAACAGCAGAGAGGAATGAAAGGAGAGGGCGACAATAGTAGCCTACCAGTAAAGCCCCAGCTCACAGGGTTATTGGGCGCAACGACCAAGGTCTGCATCTCCGACCTGCCACCAGCGGGCCCGACAGAGAAAGAGTAGTGAGTCATGTTGGATGCCTTGATCTCGAGACTGAGGGTCCGGTTGATCCACTCGTCAGGCAGCGGCGCGACGACCGTGTCCGGGACCGGGACGTACGAGTGTCCGTAGAACTTGACATGCGGCATCAGCTTGGTCGGGTGGTCAGGCTTAGTGAGGTTCCTGCCGGGGAAGGCGGCGTTGCTGGCATTGGCGGGCAGGAGGACGATGCCCATCCTGAAGTGATGGTTCTGTGTCAGGAATGTCGTCACGCCGGCCTCCTCGTTCTGAGTGGTGGGGGCGAAGTCCAGCTCGACGCTGTACATGAAGAGCGTGTCCTGCTGCCTCCTGCTGACAAACGTTTGACCCGTCGGCCCGGCGTAGTTGCCATTCAGAGCGGTGAGGTTAAGCTTGGAAGGAGTGAGGCGCAGTGTGTTGGGGTGGCCGGGTGGAGAAATGGTGTAGGCTGACTCGATGGGCGGTCGCCAGTAGGTGAAGTGTGCGGGGAGAGTCGAGTTGGGGGAGAAGTCGATATCATCACCGTCTGCGATCCAAGGACTGGAGGAAGGATCAGCTACGTGGTATATACGTAGTGCAAATACGTAGGCATTAGGCAGGCAGGCAGGCAGGTAGGTAGGTAGGTAGGTAGGGAGGTAGGTAGGTAGACAGGTGGTTGGTGGCTGGTTGGGTCAGATTGTCAACTCACCCTGTGCCTTTGATGTCCGTGGACATAGTTGGCATAGCCCATACGCTCATCTCGCCCCCCACCTGGGTCCAAACTGGGTACTCATTCTTAGGCCATGATACTGCTGTCATAATGGTCTCACGGCCCATAGGGTAGTACATGTAGCCAGGGCCTGAACGAGTCGACAATGCTACCCCCCACCAGTTTCCAGACTTGTCCTGGAAAAGGTCTGCATGCCCAATTGTCTGGAAGTAGCTGGTTGTGTTGGCGTTGCTGAGTACCGGGTTTGCCGGGTTCGACTCGTAAGGACCGCTAATGTTCTTTGAGCGTGCCATGGTCACCATGTGGTTGACACCCGTTCCCCCTGTTGACGATGTTAGTAAGTGAGGAGCATGTACGACTGACAGGAATGTTATATAGGCATCCAGGGGGTTCCAAACAACCTTCCGCGGCTAGCAAGTAGTACCACCCGTCCTTGAAGTAGATGTGAGGGCCTTCGGGAGCCTGAAGGCGCTAATTAGATGCAGATCCAAAAGCACAGGAAGTGTATAAGCGAGCTTACCAAGCCTCCAGTACCATTCCATATCGATCTCCATTCTCCTACCTCTCCAGTATCAAGGTTGGCTTCAGCCTGTAGGATTTCCGGGCTGGTCGACGGACTGATCAGGACAACGAGCAACTATGAGGCTATTGGTCTATGTTGACGAGAGCTGTCTCACCTGACTTGCCAGGCATGAGCCCCATTGATGTAGACCTTGCCGTCCGAATCCCAGTACGGCTCGGTGTCGTATCCCGTGAAATTGAAGTGGATTGCATCGGTCCAGGAGAGGGGTTCATAAGGGTCCTTGCCCTGGAAGATGATCTGAAGAGGTGTCAATCACAGCGCCGTCACCGGAGACCCTGATCTGGAACTCACATTATCCCATCTCGAGAAGTCGGACTGGGGGCGGTCGTCATCCACCAGTGTTGTCACCAGATAGAAGGTGTTGTTATGGAAACGCAACGTCGGTGCCCATATGCCACTGAGAAGAAAACCTGTTAACCGAAGCCTCGGTCTGGGCCTTTGTGGTAGGCGTGAGCTCACCTCGTGGACCTGTTGGTCTCGACCAGCCTTGGCAGTTGCTCCCGCCGGTTCAAGACATGGCCTAATCAGATGTCGGATGAGCAGAGGCCTCTAGGTCAACGAGGAGATTCCGGGGTTGACGGTCGTGCACAATACCAATAAGTTTCCAGTTCTGCAGATCCTTGCTGGCATGTATGGGGATGCCAGGGAACGCGTTGAAGCTCGAGCTGGCACAGAAGAATGTGTCGTCCCACTCAGGCACAAAGATGCAGCTTGGGTCAGGGTGGAATCCCGGCAGGATAGGGTTGAGGAAGGTTGAGTTGCGGGATGTCGTTTGTCCCGTCACCCCAGGGAAAGAGAGCAGGCACCCCAAGGCCAGCACAGAGCTGAATAAAAAGGGGGCCATCTCGATGTGTCCTGGCCAGCGTAGATTCCCTCAAGCTGCTTCCGGGTTGACTGCAAGTCACATCGAGCCAAGCACACAAAGATTCTGCCATTGCTGCTTCGACGTCTTTTTATGATAGACCTAGTTGTGATTTGAGATCGTCACCCCCATCACTCCCCCGCAGCGGTCCCTCTCTTTGGTAACATCGACCGGTTAAACCGGGAGAAATGACGATGTCCGTTGTGAATACCAAGGCCGGCCTCCCCAATTGTCCGCGTCTTTAGGCGCTGAACGTTGGAGACTGTCCCATCTCCTCAGTTGTCTCCTCAGTGATACTCCACTCTACCGCGTGAGCTTTGTCCCGAGATCGAGGGTGCTAATCGAGACATAGATTGCTTTGGCAGACGCATTGACAGCCTCGGTCCATCGGGAGGGCGGGTGAGGATGTGTTCCTGCATGATCTAATTGAAGCGAGATGCGTGAAACCCCGCGCCTACCTCTCGGCTCCCAGTCATTGTGACTACGTAGTGGTGCGAACAAAGTATTCGTTGCTTCATGTTCTGTTGAGTCGATGGAACATTCTGAGTAAGCTGGGGAGTGCTCTTGACATTTCACGTTGCAATTGGGGATTTTGAGTAATAACTCGCATCAGAGTAAAGTCGTCAGCGAGTCAATATCCAGAAGCAGTCCACGCAATCCCCTGGAGTGCAACACATTAGTCAAAAGCCCTGAAGGACTGGTTTCCAACAGCTGAACAGCTGAGAGGCCCAAACTGAGGATGCTATCGACACGTGATCGTCGGGAAGGCACATCCGCTGTGAACGATGCACGGGCAGAGGTTGAACCCCACCAGACTCCAACGACCTTACGAAACCTTAGACCTGTGGGTGCATTCAATTCCACCCAGGTGACATCAACGATCAGACCCAATCTGCGCGGCAAGCTTTACAAGCGCCATGGATGTTCTTAACCCTAAGGCTCCCATGAGAGCGCAGCCTCTCCCGACAGTTCAATGTGGTGGTAAGACACTCTGCCATTCCGTATGGCAGGCTCGTTCCGAGCTGCTCCGGTGAGTCCGGTCTAGGCACTGCGGGGCTCCGAGCTGACCGAACCGGCGGTGAGTGAATGAACAAAAACTATGTTCTCTCTCTTCTCCTTGTACCGCCTCAAACTCCGCAGCGACCAGCAAGGCAGCCACTCTTGGATGCTACTGCCTCTTTATCGCGGATAAGTCTCGGTCCCCAACTTCCCAAGTGGCAGGAGGGCGAAAAGCCATCGGTACTACGTACCAGCTTGTCTATGATTTATGCGTGTCTTTCCAGGGGTGGACACGTCGACAAAACTCACATGCTAGTCTCCAAGTCACCACGCGGCTCAGCAGTTCGCCAGACAAAGGATTAAGAACCAAAAGGGTTTCTCGGGGCTGCTCAACAGTCTAAAAGGCAATCGTGCCCAATCGACTGAACTAAGCCAGTGCCGCGGAGTGTTGCGGAATGCACCATGACCCCAGTACTCCAGGGTCACACCAAAAATTCCCCCTAGGAATCTCACAACAGCCACCGCAAAGATGATTTTTTCGGACCTGCTCGTCTCACACTGGAGGGATCTGAAAAGTGCATCCTTGGGTGGCGAGAAGGCCACTACTATTAATGGCCGTAACCTAAGTCTCGGCGCTGTTGTGGCCGTCGCACGGTGAGTTACCGGCCCTCCCTGCTCAAGCCCCGCAGCACGAAAACGATCCGCTGATAGACGACGACCTGAAGATACACCGACCCCAAGATCAAGCTCGATCCTGCAGCCTGCAGCGTAGTGCCTGCCAGCGCGGACGTGGTGGCAGCAAGCCTTGCCCGTGGGCTGGTCATCTACGGGGTCAACACGGGCTTCGGCGGCAACGCGGACACCCGCGTCACCCCTTCCGGCGTGGAGGCGCTGCAGCGATGCTTGACCCGTGGGAAGCATTGCGGCATCCTGGACCCACCCTCAGGTCAAGCCGGCAGCGGGAGCTGCAAGCAGGTCGACGGGAACGGAGGCAAATCGAAGCAGGTCACGGCCGCGGCGATTCCCCTGGACCTGCCTGAGGCGGCGACAACCATGCCAGAGTCATGGGTACGGGCAGCCATGTTCATTCGACTCAACTCTCTCATCAGCGGCTCCTCTGGAGTGAAGCTCGACACGGTAGAGTGTCTCGCCGAGCTCCTGAATAGGGATGTGATCCCGCGGATGCCACTACGGGGTTCCATTTCCGCTTCGGGTGACCTTAGCCCTCTTTCGTATATCGCGGGAGTAATGCAGGGGAAATCGACACTCACAGTCCAAGCCGGGGAGCGGGCGCTGGGTCGGAAGTGTATGAGGGCGGACAGGGCGCTCGCAGATGCTGGGATCAAACCCATCGTGCTTGGCCCTAAAGAAGGTGCGCGACATGGTTTTGTCACATATCAACCGAGGGACCACACTGTCTAACGCAAGCCCTCCCTCCCAGGTCTCGCCATCATCAACGGCACATCGGTCTCAGCCGGAGTGGCGACCCTTGCCCTTCACGAGTCCCTCTGCCTCGCGGGCCTCTCCCAGGTCCTGACGGCAATGTCCGTCGAAGCATTCCTGGGAACAGATGAGAGCTTCGACCCATTTATCGCTCAGGTCCGCCCGCACCCGGGCCAGGTCGACTCATCCAGCCTGATCCTCGCCTTCCTCCGCGACTCGCAGCTGGTGGCCCACAACGACGGCAGTCATGGCACCCTACGGCAGGACAGGTACTCGCTCCGCACGGCCTCGCAGTGGGTAGGCCCCGTGCTGGAGGACTTCCAGCTCGCGTACCAGCAGCTGAATACCGAGGTCAACTCCGTCACGGACAACCCGCTCGTCGACCGCGAAGGCGGAAGGATCCTCCACGGGGGGAACTTCCAGGCCAAAGCGGTGACCTCGGCCGTGGAGAAGCTCCGCCAGGGCCTGCAGTCGTTGGGCAGGATGCTCTTCTCGCAGGTGATGGAGCTGCTCAACCCGGCGACGAACAGGGGTCTCCCGCCTAACCTGGTCGTCGACGAGCCCTCGCAGTCGTACCTGTTCAAGGGGCTCGACATGCTGGTCGCGTCTCTCGCCTCGGAGCTGGGCTTCCTCTCGAACCCTGTCGGGTCCCACGTCATGACCGCCGAGCTGGGCAACCAGGGGATCAACTCGCTCGCCCTCATCTCGGCGCGTTACACCATGACCGCCGTGGAGTGCATGTCGCAGCTGACGGCAGCGCACCTCGTGCTGGTCTGCCAGGCGCTGGACCTGCGGGCCATGCACGCAACCTTTGTCAAAGCTTTCGGGAGCGGCTCCTTCAGCAACCTATTCGACGACTCCTTCGCTGCGCTCCTGCCCGCCGAGTCAGAGAGGAACGAGCTGAAGACCCTTTGTCTGGCGCACTTTCTCCGCCACGTGGACAAGCGCCGGGTGGTGGACTCCAAGTCCCTATTCGACGACGCGGCCGAGTCGCTGGTCCCATGCCTGCTGAAGGCGCTCATGCCGACGAGGACAGGCGTTACTGCTGGCTGTGGCGGCGCCGGCGGCGTGCTCGAGGCCGTGCAGGGCTTCGTCCTCGACTGCGCCGTCAGCGCGCGGCTCTGCTTCCAGGCCGCCAGGTTTCAGTACCGCCGTAGCCCGGACGCGACGCCGCTCTTGGGCAAGGCGGCCGGTCGGATGTACACGTACGTCCGGAGGGACCTGGGCGTGCGCTTCATCGGGGAGGACGAGGTCACGACGCCGCCGGCGGAGCTGATGGACGGGTACGAGACGGAGTGGCCCGGCACGGTCCTGCCGGAGATGCCCCCTTCTGTGGGGTCGTACCTCACCACGGTGTACCAGGCCATACGCAGCGGCGAGCTGTATGACCAAGTGGTTACGTGCTTTGAGGAGGCGGGAGCCGAGGGTGAGGTGGCCAGTGGGCCTGCCGCCACGTGGAC
This sequence comes from Pseudohalonectria lignicola, assembly GCA_003049395.1. Lineage (NCBI taxonomy): Eukaryota > Fungi > Ascomycota > Sordariomycetes > Magnaporthales > Ophioceraceae > Pseudohalonectria > Pseudohalonectria lignicola. The sequence goes on from PYSP01000160.1 coordinate 32,031, forward strand.
AGGGAGCAATGAACTGGTCACAAATGGGGTGTCTCATTAGATTTGGTCCATTGCGTCAAAGCGCGACGATGCATGGATGGCGGAGCGTGGAGGTATTCCATGTTGTATGGGATGGTATTTGATAGACTGGCAAGCGCCGCCAGCAAACACAGAAAATCTCTAGACTGGATTGTACTGTACAGCATAGATGGTACAGCTTTGATCATGTAAATCACGACATTTAGAAAGAGGCGGAAGTCAAACATCACACTCTCCTCCTTCCGTCGTCGCAACTGCCTGTTTCCTCAGCATAGGTATAGTAGATAGGAGTGGCTGGAGCTTTCGGTAGGTGCGAAGTCACAGGGATTAGAGTTGCGGTCTTGGGTTTCTAGGTAGGTGCATCTAATCCAACCCACCCACCCACCTACCGGTCCCAGATTGGTGCCTACCTAGGCGGATGCCTGCGTACCTGCCCAACTCTAGGAAGTCGAGGGCATTCTCTACCTCAGGTCTCCTTGAGGAAGGGGCAACTCAGTGGTGCTGAGAACCCGGACAAAGAGGAAAGGATGTCGCGTGGGGTCTCAATGGGGAACAGCCTGTCTGGGCAGTGTCATTTGCCTTCCTCTGCGCCAAGAAATATTACAAGGGGTTGGGGCTTCCACAATCTACCTACCTCGCTGCAGGAATGGTCTAGACAATGAGACTGGCGAGGAGGAGGGACCATGGACCACCGATTAACCTGGAAATGACCAGCCATCATACCAGAAAGCACAGAAGGACCCAATCATGCAAAATCACTCTCCATCGGGCTTCTTCAAGAGCCCAAGAGATCACGAGCCTGCCTCCACCTCATTGCCAAATCTTCCATAACTACCTTCCTTGTCGAGATGCATGCAATCCATAGGCGCGAAGCGAGCACCAGTTCGCGAGAGAAAGCTCACTGCTAACTTACCCAGCACTGTTCGCACTAGACGAGGTGAGCAGGTGGGTATAAACAATGATGAGAGATGCCCAACATCCACCCGAGGACACTCACCCTCTTTCCCAAGCCTCCATCCGCCGCAGTGTGCCAACTTGGAAATCCATTCCCTCACCACGCCTCCTGCTTCTGCAGCATCAGCATCATCGTCATCACCATTAACTAAAAGCAGCAGCAACAGTGGCAGTGGTGGCCACAACCCCAACGCCTAACCATGTTGCTCACAGCAGTTATCCTCAAGTGTTCAATTTTGACTCAGTGGAGGCTACAATGACTCACATTCATCGCAGACGGTGAATTCCTCAGACCCGATGGCCCCTTCCACTTCCTCCCCTGCACGGAGGCGGTCGGAAACCCTCCCGACCTCTCGGACTCGAACTCGACGCAGACTTGGCGGTCATTGTTCGACCCTAACCCGACACACTGGGACTGGGGCGGCGCCCCGAGGGTTGGTGCGGGTGTCCTTGATGGCGATTCCGAGGTCGTTTTCGAGGGCATTGGCATCTTTCTCTGCGGCGACCTGGACGTGCCGCTGGACTACACCAACGCATCTGACACCCGCGTCGCCCGTCTCGCTGTGAGGAAATACCAAGTCTCAGGACTCGCCCGAGTCAATCGCAATAACTCTTTGCCGCACGTCAACAACACACCACACCCAAAGCAGGCACCAAGAGCAACCGCATCATCGTTGTCAACCCAGGCGGCCCCGGCGCCAGCGGAACTCGATTGGTCGAGGCCGAAGCTGTGAGTCTGACCAAGGGCTCTCGGACGGGAACTTTGACATCCTGGGATGGGACCCGCGCGGCGTCAACGCCAGCCAGCCCGCCATCTCATGCTTCACCCACGATGCTGACCGCGACCGCTGGTCAATGCTGGTGTCGCAGGCCCGCGAGACATCAGGCGGCGGCACCACGGCTACCGCCAGCTGCGGTCCGCAAACCCAGCTGCGGTATGCGGACAGCTTCAGCGACGCCGTCTTCGCGGCCTGCAGGGACAAGCACGGCGATGACATCCCCCGCTTCCTGACCACCGCGTTCGTGGCGCGGGACCTGGAGGAGATCAGGAAAGCGCTAGGGGAGCCGGAGCTGACGGGCTACCTAGTCTGCTACGGCACGGCGATCGGGCAGACGTACGCCGGCATGTTCCACGGCAGCACCGGGAGGATGGTCCTCGATGCGCTGCTGGACGTGGGCGAGAACCTCGTGCCGGGTGGGGTCGGCTGGTTGAGGCTCGGCAATGTGACGGACGCGTTTTTCTTGGGGAGTGCGCCGCCGCGCCGAGGGATCAGTGTGTCCTGATGATGCCGTTCGTTCAAGAGGCCGGGCTTCTGGGCGACAACAAGACCCCTCCAGTCGCTCTGAAGAAGCTGCCGAAGGTCCGGAAGGCGGATCTGTCGGTCCGCATGGAACGCACGTTCCGGTCCTTGTTCGACAAGCCCATGACCGAGTACAGCGCAAAGATCGGCCCCACGCCGGTGACGTACTCGAGAATCCTGGAACTGATCGCGGACGCCTTGTACAACCCTAGGAACTAGCCTCCCCTTTCCCGCGTGCTGTGGGCGTTGGAGGCGGGCGAATCCCTCTGGGCAGCCATGATGCTAGAGAAAGAACGCTGGGCTCGTGGCCGCCCGCCCTCCACGGAGGACATGTACAAGCTAGTGATCTGCTCGGACGGCCACGGCGCCCCCGAGCAGCCCCTGGAGTGGTGGGAGGCGCTGTGGGCAAACATGGCGGCAAAGAGCTGGCTCTCCGGGAACTGGTGGTTCCATGCCGTACTCCCCTGCCGCCACTACAGCAAGAACTGGCCGGCGGGTCCCGCGGAAGTGTTCCAGGGCGGCGAGCTAAACAGCACACCACTCAAGGCGCCCATGCTACTCGTCGCGCAGACGCACGAGCCGGTGACCCCGCTCCGTAACGGGCGGGAGCTACTGGGGTGTATAGGGGCCCAGAACGCGAGGCTAGTCGTGCACCACGGGTACGGCCACTCGAGCTCGGAGGACAGGAGCAGCTGCACCGGCGCCGTGATGCGGGCGTACCTCGCGGACGGCGCGCTGCCCGACGCGGCCGAGACGGCCTGATTTGCGGACGGGAAGCCCTTCGATTCCCCTCCGGAGTCGACGAATGCGAGAGGCGCGACTGTGCCTGGGATTCATCCGGGTGTGTCGCTCTACTGGCGCTTCAACTCTCTCTAGGCCTGGCGGGGGCATTTGGCAGAGATGGCGGCGGCGTCCGATATGGAGCTGTCCGGCTGGGGAGCACATACAGTCCGTTCCTTTTAACGGCTGCCCAACTGCTTCTTCTCGTTTGACCAACTTTTGGAGGGCATGGGAAGGTGACGTGAGGTTGATCCTATAGAGACAGAGATGGACCCCGGGGCTCTGAGCATGTCATGAAGGATGGCGATTCTCGACTTTCCGCAGGATTGCTTATCGACCGTTCTTTTCAAGGCGTGGGGAGGTTTTGGATGGGCAGCCCTAGACTGTATTGGCTTGTGTTACTACTTGCTTAGGTAGCTTTAAGACTCATCCCCAACAAAAGAAACCAGCTTTCAGGCTATGCTACCGTCGCTGTGTTCGTGTGGGATACCGAAATGGGCGTGACGCTGTCATGGACTTATGGTGGGACCTTGCCGCCGATGACAGATCGGGGGGTAATCCGCAATCCGGAATGCCGGCCGGCGGTTTATGCTGGCAGCCGGGGATTATCGGCTCCGGTGGGATGGTTTCAAACACCATTGTCGGCCGAGGTTCCCAAAATCGCCAATGCTCTCATGCCGGTTGTTGCTTTAACGAGTTGACAGTGGAAGGGTGTCACCCAGAAAGTGGATGACAAAAAGGAATGGCTGCTGACAAACCCAGTCAAGCTTGCCCTCTTGACTCACTCGACAGCGATGGCGACATCAAGTGCCGCATCACCTATTGGGGAGCCGCGCGGGAATATCAGATGGCACGGTCGGCTATCACGGTCATGTATCAAATACATAAAACGAGGAATCCCGGCAACCCCAGACATATCACGACGAGAAAGATCAATAGCGCCTCGTTTTCATGGAAAACAACGTTCCTTCTCCTTTAAGATTTTAAGAATCACCACACCGAGACGACAAAGATATTAGTGGTCTCACCAAGTAAAAACCTTAATAGCTACCACTCTCCCTAGGAACCTATCGGCGACTATAACGAATTCACACAGTCATGTCGGATCCCTACAACCCCAAAATCTCCAGCTACCCGCCCCCCCTGGTGGGCTACGAGGGTCTGCCTCCGCTCTCAGAGGAGCGGAATGAGGACGGCAAGAGCCTCAAGAACCCGGAGGCTGGAAATCTGAGCAAGGCGTATGAGCAGTTTGTCGACCCTCTGGACAAAGGCAGGAGGGGTGGCTTGTAAGTGGATTTCCCGTTTCATCCCCTCCCTTGCTTGCTCTTCGAGTTCGTCGGTGGTTGACCTGGACATAACCAACTCCTTGTGCTCGGTCAGTGACGTGCATGTGTACTACTGGCAGAGCTCGGAGGCGCAACTTAAATACGCCCGCGAGCTGCATGAGAGGATCAGGCGGGAGTGTGAGTTTTCCCATTACCCAGCCTTCTCCACCCTTGTTAACCTTAGGAATTAGAGAGAGGTCAGTTCCCGTCGTCAATGACGGGAGAAGGCAATAAGAAAAAGCAGTTACACAACCAGCTGGAGGCAGAGCAAAAACACTAAAAAGCACAACCCAAAAATATACAGTCCCAGAGCTCCGCATCTACCGTTTCTGGGACAAGCCCGTCGGCCCGCACATAGTCGCCATGTTCGAGGTGAACCTCTTCACACCGGCCCAGTTCGGCGCCTTCATCCCCTGGCTGGCCATCTGGAGGGGGCCCCTCTCGGTGCTGGTCCACCCCAACACCACGCCAGCCGAGGGTGAGGACCACTGGGCGGTCGAGCGGCGTAACCACACGCAGAGGGCCATCTGGCTGGGCGAGAAGGTGCCCCTTAACCTTGATCCGTTTGATCAACGTGCCGCCTAGGGCTGTCGAAGGAGGAGAAAGAGAAGGAGAGGGAGAAAATGACGAAGTTGTGAGACTGGCATGCTATGATGTGGACGATCCTGCTCATCTATGTATTTGCAAGCCTTTTACCGGGAGTGGCAATCTATGTCAATGCAATAACATTGTTCACTTAGTGCTTTCATTGCCTTTGATGCCTTCCCACCTAGGCCCCTTATTTCGGCGCAATGACAGATATCTACGAAGCACCCGATCTGATTTGGCCATGATAATCCCAGCTGAAATAAAATACAATTTCCCTCGTGACGTCTCCCATGGTACATTTCTAGTTAGTCCACCACAATACTTGCTCGCCTACGCCTCTTCTTATATCTACATGGAAGGGAATGTGACTAACTAGGCCGGTGAGCAAGTGTTTGTGACCGGACTGACGATCGACCAATCGCACTTGAATTTCCTGACGCTGGCCTTCCAAACACATCACAGCCAGTATGATTCCGTTCGGACGATGGACTATCAAGATCTCGCTGGGTGATTCCCTGGAGGGAAAAAGGTCTATTTCGCCAACGCGTTTGCTCGCTGGGATGACTACCCAGAGACAAATTAACGCTGCTGCAGTGTAGGCCGATATAGCTAGATATAGACATCAAGCCTGTGAACGAGTAAAGATGGCTCGGATGGTGTCAAGATAGGAGAAGAGAGGGGTTATAGCGGAACATAGCACCGCACGCCCTAGTGACCAGATGCCAACGCCGGAGGAAAACCATGCCACCATGCCACCATGCCACCATGCCACCATGCCACCATGCTACCATGCCACCACCTCCACGCTGGGCCTCCAGCCCAACAATGCGCTATCCGCTGTGTGATATTGTACAGTGATAATTAGAGCAATACACTCAAAAAATACAATGAGAGGACACACCCTAATATGGGCGCATCATCCATCTCGGGATGCTTGGCACCAACAAAAGTGGGTGACCGAGCTGTTATTCCACCTAACGCCACTGAAAATTTATCCCTGGCATTAATACCAAAGGGGGGAACCGCAAGCCCCCAAGCCTCCCCCCCTAACCTTGTGTGCCTCGCTCGAAATCGCCGTCGAACGGGATAAAACCGTCGCGAACCCAAAGGGAGAAAGGGGAAGAATTCAATTTTCCTTTTTGAAAAGAAAAAAAGAAAAGCAACGAACCACCAGTCCCAGCACGTCAATAATTATCCGCCCCAACCCAATCAAGCACGCAACATACGGCCCGAACGGCAACAACCACCGCGCCAGCGAGGACGACCAGCACCCGCTCGAGGACGACGAACATGACCCAGGCGCCCTCGAGCGCCAGCCAGTGCAGCCGCCGGGAGGCGGCCACGACGGCTAGTCAATTCCCGCCGGGGCCGATGCCCACGACGCCACCACCACCGGCACCACCACCGCCGGTGCCGCTGCCGGTGCCGCCGAGCAGGGAGCCGACCATGGCCGCGCCCGACGGGTTCATGAGCAGCAGCCGACGGTTCCTCTTGATGGAGTGGGCGAGGCCCTTTTCGTGCTTCTCCGTCTCGCGCCGGGCGAGCTGCAGCGCCCTCTCCGCGTCGTCGATCGACAGGAGTGGCATGCCGCCGCCGCCGCCGCCAGCCCTGCCCTGCTGGTTGTTGTGGTGGTAGTAGGGGTGGTGGTGGTGGTGGTGTCCGACCTGGCCCTGCGAGTGGTGGTGGAACGAGTGGGCGTGCGGGTGCGGCAGCGAGGGCTCTCTGCCGTCAGTCGCGTCGGCGAGCGACGACAGCATACCGGCCTCGTCGGCGGGCGTCGTGTCGATCCACTTGCCCGGGGCGCCGCCGCTCGGGTCGTACAGCCAGGGCGCGAGGGTCGAGATGCTGCTCAGGATCGAGGTCAAGTAGTCCATGTCCAAGATCCTCTCCGGCCGGCCCTGCAGCCCCGGGTCGACCTCCTTCAACGGGTGCTCCTGGCCCACGCGGGTCACGCCCGCGGTGATCTTGGGGAGCACGTACTGGTTGATATAACAGATGGCCTCCTGCCGCTGGATCTTGGCATCGGGGTCGACGGGATAGGATCCCGGCAGCGGGGGCAGGTAGCTTGGCGGGCCGCTGGGCACCACCCTACCGCCCGCAATGCCGAGCCCGCCCTGGCTCTCCCGCTCCTGGTCAATGTAAAACGCAGGGTGCGTCAGCTTCAGCTCCATGTCCTTCTGCAGCTCGAGGAATCGTTCCTCCTCTTCAGCCGTCAAGCCGCGCAAGCAGTCCCCGTTGGGCGTGAGCATGGCCCGCATCCCGTCGATCGACTTCCGCACCACCTCGCCCGCCACTAGTCTCACACCGTCCTCTGGGCTGACGATCGACCTGACCGGCAGCGAAGACGGCCAGACCTCGTAACTCGTGCTCAGACCCTCCAGCCGCTCGAATTTGTGATGCATGCTAAAGGGCGGTTCAAAGAGGGAGATCTTAGTCGGGTCCGTGATCTCCCCCCTTGACACTAGATCCTGCAGTGTCACGTGCGGTAAGGGCACAGGATGTTCCTTCTCAGGGTAATCGGGCGACTGCACCGGCGGTGTTTCGGGTGGCTCTGGAGATGTTGAAGGAGACAGCGGTTTGACCACCAAATCCTTGACGTCCTTAGCCTTCATCTTTGCCACGGCCCTTTCCCCATTCTTGTGGCTGTCCTTGTCCTGGTGCTTATCCTTATCTTTCTCCTTCCCTTTGACCTTGGCCTCACTGATGGCGCGGCCCTGGTTGCCCTTGGGCTTTGGTGGCAACTGCTCTGATGATATGGGCTTTGCAGGCTTTGAAGGAGGCTCAGTCTCCACGGCAGCCTTTGGCGGTTTCTCCGCGACAGGGGCTGGTGGTGGAGATGGCGCTGCGGTTGAAGCCGGACTTGAAGTTGGAGCTGGAGAAGCAGCCGGAGCAGCAGCCGTTGGCAAAGCGGTGGCCGAAAGGCTCTCCGCAGGGGGGGTTGCAGGACCACTGGTCGGCTTGTCCTTCTTCTGCTGCTTCTTCTTGCGTCCGATGATGGGACCAATGACCGGCTCCTCTGGCTCAGGCACCGGCTGGTTGGCAATAGCCTTCGCCTCGTTCTTGGTGACCTGTTTGCGTTGCTTGCGCTGCTGGCTCTTGGTGGTGGAACGCACCGCCGCCGATCCGATGCGGGACGCTGGAGGTGGTGAGTTCGGCCTCGACGTCGTCAGCGACCCCGACACTATCGAGGCACTATCCGATATGAGCTCGCTGGCTGGCGTGCCGGGCCGGTGCGATGAGAGGACCGAGGCTCGACCTGACGTGCCCGAAGCCGCAATGGCTGCTGCCACGGCAGTCATAGGCGGCGGGACTTCCGTCTTCGGTGTTGGCACAACCCGCAGCGTCTTAGGGGCTGTTCGGGCAAGCGGCGACGAAACCGATGAAGGCGTAGGCAGGGCTGGGAAGCCAGAAGACTGGTCGCTGGTTGACCTCTCCACAGCGGAGCCCGTCTCGGCGCTCCTATTGCTTGCTGCAGCCCTAGTGGCAGCCGCAATGTTCAATATCCCCGGCACTGGCTTCTTGTGCTCGGGTTTTTGGGATGCGGCTGAGGAAGATGTCGCAGGAGGCGTAACTGCTGGGGTTGTCTCCACAGCCTTCTCGGTCAAGGGACCCTTTTTGTTCGCCGTCTTTGCTACGGCTGAGATTGTGGATTTAGGAGCAGTAGCAACGGCTGGAGTACCAGCTTGTGATGCCGGTGTTTTTACGGCGTCAAGTGCAGGGAAGTCTTCCTCTTGCAGTAGCACGCGTTTGCCCTTGGTAGTCCTGGACTGGGCCGCAATATCCTTGGTCAAGCCGCTCTCCGCCGCTAGAACCTTAATATGCCTCTTGGCTTCAGAGCTGGCCTTCTTGCTTGCCGTCGTCGACTGACGTGCGGGGCTCGGTGCTACAGCATGACCCTGGGCTTGAGCTTGGGCCTGGCCCGGTGCGGGGCCTGGACCAGGAGTCGACACGGGTTGCTTGGATGGTGTGAACAAGGCTTTCGTCAGACCAGTTGTCGGGACAGGAGCAGGAGCAATGCCAAAGCCCGGAGGCACGGATGGAGTTGTTGACCTCCCAGCGCCATCGAAAGAGAAGCCAAGCGGAGGCAGTGCGGCGACCTCTGGGGGCTCGTCCGATACTAGAGCATCGACATTTGTAGAGACGGCCTCATCAAGCGGCAGGAACTCGTCTTCTATATCGCATCCCAAGTTAGCCGACTGGAGCCCGAGATGAAGATGCGAGTTTCGAGGTGGAGGGCTAGCAAGATCCCGAGAGTGAAGGCCAAGCCAAGAGGAAGGAAGGAATACAAGTGGGAATACAGCAGTCGAGGGACAGAAGAAGAGCGACCCGGCAGTGCAAATGCCCTTATATACATGGAGAGGAGGGCGCAACAGCCACGCGACACAGGCAAGCAGGTGACACTATCCAACATCGTCTCCCCCGAGGACTTGTGGACTCTGGGTTTGGCTTGAGACCATTCGGCATGTTCTGAAAGAACGTAGTTATATTTCTTTGTCGACGAACCAAAAGCCGCCCAGCGTCGCACCGTACGAAAACTGGGCTGGCGAGTTAACGTACATATATAACCCTCGAGGAAGACGATGATGGCTTGCCTGCGGTGACTGTTGAAATGTCTTGACGAAAAGCGGCTTGAACCAAGCAATGCGCGCGAAATGATTTGTTCTCCTCTTTCTTGCCCCCTTCAGCAGGCTCCCGAAAGCTGAAACCGATGCTGGATGAAACAAGGAGTTGCGTCGTCGAAGTGTTGACCATTTTTTTGTCTCCCTCTCTTTTGTGATTGTGTCTCCCCGTGCCCCTGAAAGCAATGACGCCATGCAAACTGAGCCCCCTGTTGATTCGGGCAGGACGTTGCGATGCTCGCTGTAGGGGAAAAAAACCAAGCCAGAAGGGGGAGAAATGCGAGTTCCTTATGTTCCTAGCCCGTAACCTCATCCGGATAGGGAAAGCAAGTACTCCTCAAAAAAAAAACCCCCAAGACAAAAATAAAAAAGGAAAAGTCATGGGAAAGCCTGTAGACACAGAAGGAGCCGAAAAGAATGATACATCAAAAAACACCTCGTATAAACAGAAGATACGAAACAGGTGCGCGACAAACTGAAAAAATCAAAGCCAGGAGGAATGAACATGACAACAGGTGCTGTGATTGCTGTGACGGTGATGCTGATGCAAGACGGGCGATGCTGTTCCCGCCCGCCTCCCTCGTCTACCACCCCCGGTTGTATCCCTGATTGTACAACATAGGATTGTACCCACCTTGCGTCTGGCCTCCGAACATTCCTTGTCCGACATTGGCATTGGCCTGGTGCTGCATACGCGCCGCCTGCAGGATACTCGGGTCCGCAAGATCTACTAAGCCACCTCCCCCAGAGGAGGAAGTGTTAGCATGTCTGTGCTTCTTCCCCTTCTTCTTCTGCTTTGATCCAAAGTCTTGGAATGCCCCGGGCTGGTTGCCGTAGAGCGATGCCAAGAGGCCAGAAGCAGGAGCAGGGGTCGAGGAGGTAGAAGAGGGAGGTAGAGGGTACTGGTTAGAGAAAGAATCAAACATGTACTCACGCTTCCCTGCATCGTGGGCTTGCCCGCCCTGCCCACCGCGGCGCATGAGCGATTGCAAGAGGTCATTGGAGTCCTTGGAGCCGCCGCCGCCAATGCCGCCGCCAAACGCCGCAGAGCCCCCAAACCCATGGGCATGCCCGCCGAATAGGTTAGGCGGCGTCCCTGTGGACTTCAGTCCGGGTGGTGGCCCCGGAATCGACGTCGCGTAGTACTGACTCGCTGGTTGCGAGTGGAACGACGTCGAAGCTGAAGGCATCATCGATGACTGCTGCGCCATGATCCTAGGGTTGGCTGCTAGCTTCACCGAAGTCGAGGCGGCAGAGCTGTTGTCGTTCGCAAAGCTGTACCTCGAACCCCCCCGGTTGTGACCCTGGCCCTGGCCTTGGAAGAGCGCGGACGGAGATGGTGTGATGCCGGGAGGGAGGTGGTCGACAAAGGTACCCTGAGGCCTCGAGAAGATTTGCTGCTGTTGAGGCGTCATGGTACGGCCACCCCCGATGGACCCGACGTTCGCTGAGGACTGCTGCATGTAGGTTGGGCCGACTGCTTGCCCGCCGAAGATACCTCCTTCAGCGGTGCCTGTTCGTTGAATGGGAGGCTGAGTTCCGGGTCGTCGCTGGTCAAACCCAAGACTCTCGTGGCCGTGCTCCCGATCTTCGGGCTCACCACCAAGGGCAAGACTGCCGCCAGTCTCTGGCTCGCCCTCTGATGGCTCTTCGGCATCGACAGTCTCATCCGGCTCGACGCCGCTGACACGTGTTTCCTCCTCGTCCCGCATGGCCCTTCGCTTTTCCCCGCCTCGTGAGTCAAACAGGGGTGGGAAAGCGTCCATGGTTGTTTGGTCGAGGGGCGAGAATGGGAATGGGCAGCTCCTGATTGCCTTGCACAGGCCGTTCAGGACCTCATCCCGCAAGTCTCTTGTCTTCTTAGGTGGTTCGGGAGTTGCCGCAGACGAGGGTCCGGAGGAAGGCTCGGCTGCAGAAGCAGCTTGGGCATCTACCTCCTCTTCCTCTATGGGCTCTTCCATGGCCTCTTGCATCGCCTCTGCCGTTGCGGGAAGCGACATAGAGACCGCAGGGCTCGATGCAGCACCGCTGGTAGCGTGGCTTCCCCGCCTGCTCCGGACTTGAGGGTTGCGGGCCCAGTTGGCCGATGAGGGAAGGGCAGAAGAGTCTCCATTGTCGGAGCTCTCTTTGCTTGATGTGCGAGCCATCGGCTGTGATGCTGTCTGTGGCGGAAGGGGAGCCTGGCTTGGTGATTGGCTGCTTTGCACTGGAGGTTGCTGCTGTGGCCTCGTGGCCGCAGGGCGGGATGACGAGCTGGCATTGCTCAGAGGCCGCTGGGTGTGGATACTGTTCATTGAAGAGAGATCTTGGCGCGTGTAGCTGTCCTCCTCGTCTCCCAGCTCGTGCAGGAACATGCACTGTCTGTTAGAGCACTGTTCATGTCTCAGCCAGGCGGAGCAGTACTTGGTTGTCCCCAGCTGGGCCTTGAGGATCCGGTCTCCGTTCTGGGATCCGTTGACCGCTTGGATGCACCGTTGGGCATCCTCCTTTTTCTCGAATGTAACGTAGATGCCCAGCGATTGGTTTTGGCCATCCGTGCTCCTTCTGTTACTAATAGAGATCTTGTGAATGTTGCCATACTGGCCAAAGAATTCGGGCTTCCGCAATGTCTTGAGGAGCTCGTCCTCACGAACGGTGGGCGTCAACCCCGTCACGTAAACTAGGTTCTTCTGCACCACCCGAACGCCGACGAGGTTCTTGCGGTTTTCCTTCTCGGCCTCCCGCTTCTGGACCTCTTTCTGCCGCTGCTCTTGTGCGCGTTTCTTTTGGTTCTTTTGTATGTTTGCTCGAAACTCGGCCACTCTGGAAAAGACGCGTTAGTAAAAACCATGCCTACGCCGCCGTGGACAGCACGGCACACATGGGAACCTGGGCTGGGGATGACGGGGTACTTCGGAGGGATGGCGTACTCTTCCTGCGTCACGACCTTCCATTTTATTGTCTTCTCGTCGTAGGGTCGTCGACAGGCTGGGCAAAGACCGTTCATGTTGTTCTTGATATTGTTGAAGCAGAACTGGCATACTTGGTACCCGCAGGGACATGGTCTGAAATTCCGATCCGAGAGGTCGAATTCTTCGATGCAAAGAGGGCTAAGATTGACGTGGTTAGGGCAAAAAATAAAAAGCAGCAACGCCGTTGCCCACAAGAGGGATGCGTAGTAGCTAGTTAATGAGATCGGATGAGAGGCTGGGGTTGACAGACGAATGCACTCACCAGGTGTCATCCTCCTCATCGACAAAGCTGTCTTGAGGCGCCATCTTGACTGTGTTGTGCGGGAAATGTCTCCCGAGGCAGCTTTGTGATGTCGCCTGGCAAAGGGGGGCGATCAAGGTGTGAAGTTGTTGGGTGGCCTAAAAGAGAGGCGAAAAGGTTGATTGACGGCACTTGGGGTGCAGAAGGATCAGGCGCAGGAAACTTGGGACGTGAGAAGAATTAACACCCAAAGGACGAGTTTGATGCTGTTCTAAGGAAATGCAAAATGGCCTGAAAACGCCTCCGAATTAGGTATCTTGCCAGTGAAAAACAGAGCAGTACGCCTGGCCCTGTGGGAAAATGACGATACGCCTAAAGGGAAGTAATTTGCTGGTGATGATGCTCCGAAGGAGTTGAGCAAGATGGAAATGGTCATCAGGGACGTTTGGGGAAGAATCAGAGCCTTCCAGATTTCATTGCAAACGATAGGATGCGCGTAGAGACACGCTAAGCCTATTAAGGGGAGACGTGGCACGTGGCCAGTCACGGCTCCAGCATCGGGTTGTCGTGTCATTCGTTGTATCATCTATTGTGAACCCATCGCCCCATTTTGAGCTCAGTGGAGCTGAAAATTCGACTCGGGATTGATACCTGAAGCGTAACGTGTCTGCGCTGGGGCAGCTTCGTCCTCGAAAGAGAGTCAAGCATGCATTAAGCTACCTCTGGGGCCTAAAGTAGGTAGGTGAGGAGTGAGTTGCCAGGTACGTATTGTGCTTCAGTTCAATTTTTTTCCGATTTTCTTATTTCAGTTCGCACTTTTATCGGTGCACACTTCCTGCTGTCAACCTCTTTTTTTTCTGGATGCCTCCATTGCCCCACCAAGGGAAAGTTCCCATGCTTCCAAACGCCAAGTTACCCAGCCCTCCAGGTTCATCCCATTTCAGAGTTTAAACACTTTAGTAGCGAAAGGGGAATGGGCTAAGCGTCATTCTTCCCAAAGCCTACCTAGCCTAACCGTGTGCCTAGCTAGGTAGGTAGCCACCGAGGTATTATCTTGCTCAAACGGAGAGCTCGGCCGTAGCTGCCGACTCGATGTGCTTCTTGTAGGCAGCGATGGCCTTCTCCACGGTTCCGCCAGGCCCACAGTACCGCTCGACAATTGTCTGGGAACAGCCAGTGAACAGATTGGGGTCAAGCATCGCATCAAGCTCGTCGTGGACAGGCTTGAAGTACTCTGTGTTCTTGATTCGCTCGATCAGGTCATTGCTCTTACCCTCCATCTTGACTGCGTGGGATGCCTGGTGTGAAAGAACACGGATCTCCTCATGGGCTTCCTGACGGGAGGCTCCCTTGGCGACCAACTTCATGATGATGTTCTCCGTGGCCATGAACGGTAGCTCCTGCATGACGCGAGCACGGATCGTCGCAGGGTACACAACAAGCCCATCGGTGACGTTATCGAGGCTGTGGGACGCCCATGAGATATGAGTAACAAATACCTCGCGCATGGTCGGGAGGGAGTGTAAGTTCACTCTTATCGCTCCGGGGACAGGAACTTACGAGATGAGAATAGCGTCAGCCAACAAGAACATCTCCGGGATGTCGATTCGGCGGATAGCAGAATCGTCCAGGGTGCGCTCCATCCACTGAGTCTCAAAAGTCTTGGAGAAGTTGGCCGACAGTGTCGACAGCTTGCGGCCCAGACTGGTAATGCGTTCGCTGCGCATCGGGTTTCTCTTGTACGCCATAGCCGAGCTTCCGATCTGACCGGACTCGAAGGGTTCCTCAATCTCCTTCCAGTTGGCGAGGTGGCGGATGTCGGTGCCGATGCGCTGTGCCGTCGCACCAAAGGCAGATAGGGCGTTGGCGATTCGCAGGTCGACCTTGCGGGTGTAGGTTTGTGTGGAGATGTCATAGACTCCGCTGAAGCCGAGCTTCTCACAGAGGAGGTCATTGAGCTTGTCTACCTTCACCTGGTCCCCGTGGAACAGCTCCATGAATGAGGCCTTGGTGCCAGTGGTACCCTGAATTCCGCGCAGGCGCAGGTTAGACAGGACATGCTCAACGTCCTCGAGGTCCATGGCAAGCTCCTGGATCCACTGGCAGGCTCGCTTGCCGACCGTGATAAGCTGGGCGGGCTGCAGGTGCGTGAACCCCAGTGTCGGGAGATCCTTGTGCTTGAGGGCAAACTTCTGAAGGTTGTTGATGACCTTTGCCAGCTTCGGAAGGATGAGCTCAAGGCCCTTCTTGATGAAGATGAGCTCTGCATTGTCAGTCACGTAGCAGGATGTAGCTCCCAAGTGGATGATGCCCGCCGCCTTGGGGGCCTCCTTTCCAAAGGCCTTCGCGTGATGGTCAGTATACTCCCACCTAAAGACGACAACAGTCATCAAGCCAATTGCTCCTAGTGCGGACTTACGTGAACGTTGGCCATGACATCGTGACGGCGGATCTTCTCCTCGGCCCGGATGACAGCAAAGGCTTCGTCTGAGACCCCAACGTGCTCCTTCATTTCAGCTATCATCTCAGCCGTCACCTAATCTCTCACGTTAGCATCCAGACGACTGATTATGGTCGAGGCTCACTGACCTGGGGAAGCCCGAGCTCATGCTCTGCCTCGGCGAGATGCTGAACAGTGTGTTAGTCCACTGCTGCTCATTTGATAATGGGATGACACGATTTACAATCCACAGCTTGCGCCAGGTGGTCGCCCTATTCCGGGTGCTGAAGAGAGACAGCATCTCCGGGCCTAAATCTTGTAAGCATGGTCCTGTGTTTCGCAGAGTGGAAATAGGGGGTTGGCTCACTCGCATACCGCATAGAGAGCGGCGTCTGGTAGGTATCGTAACTCATTCTGGTGATGACCCGTCGTTCAAAGTATACCAAATGACGGAGACGATCTCGATATTCAGAACAAACAAAAACTATGTATGTTTGAAGCAACAATTCCTCTCGAGAATTTTGCGGGTTGAAAGTTGATTCCCTCGGAAGACGAATACTGCCGGGAGTATTTCTTAGTGGGGACTTGGGGGGTTTTGTTTGGAGGGGCTTCAGTCACTCTTTAGGGAGGCGGTGAGGTCTACAGTCACTGGTGATTGGCCCTCTCGCATGAAGGGACGATGGGAAGGGGGTGGGTTCAAGGTGATTCACTACATGCTGCCCATCAGGTGGTGCCCAGACGTCGTATGATTGCCCGGGCAATTAATGGCTAGACTCAATTCAATGGCAGCGAAAATGGCTCGTAGTTGGGGCGTAGGGGTGTGGCCGGGCTCTCCTCGAATTTTTGTCAAACTTTGACGTAGCACTACCGGAGCCTTTGAGAGGTCTCTAGGTGATCATTAGACCGTCTACTGACTAAGTCAGGCATATACCTAAGTACCTAGCTAGGCCTGTGAGTCTGCTGAAAGACTCGGAAGCAGGTTGTGGGCAGGGGGAGCAACAGATTTGATGTTTCGCCGTCGTTGCTTGCGCTGGCACCGAAGCCACAATAGAGAACGGTGTTCGAATATACTCTCAGTCCAAAACAATGCTTGGGGTGTCCATCTAATATAAGAAAACTCGATCCTGCTAGCAACCGACTGATCCATTCGCAGTCGTCAGAAGGTTCAGGTCCTCCTTCCTTCCAGCGTAGGTTGTCCTCAGGCAATTCCATCCAAGACAGCCCGTCTCGTCATCCCAGCGCTGTAATTGTCAGATGTTGATTGGGCGGAGCTTTTCAGATGCACGGACCACTCCTAAGCCCGCCTACCCGAGTTTGGTCCTGGGGCTACCAGCTGCTGCGAATCCTCGCACCTCGAATAGAACCCAACAACGCCCTTTCCTCAGCGACTATCAACCCTTTCGACCATCAATTGGCCACCCACATCCACAGTGCCAGCGATGGCGAGCAAAATCTGCAGGAACAGAGCGCTTGCTTCAGCTCTGCGACCGGCGAAACCGGCGATCCGAGTCCCTAACGAGGCGGTGGTGCGATGCTTCTCGGCGACCAGTGTCCGTGATGTCGTTGTGCCGAAGGATGCGCCGAACCTGAGACATGCTCCGCGAGAGGCTCTGGGCACCCTCCAGGCACCCTTGGTCAATCCGGCCGACAAATACGCCTCCAAGGCCGAGAGCTTGCACCGATACGGCCAGTGGCTGATGGGATGCTTGCCCAAGTACATCCAGCAGTTCTCGCTCTGGAAGGACGAGCTGACAATCTACATCTGCCCGTCCGGCGTCATCCCGGTCTTCTCCTTTTTGAAGTGTAGGGGATGCTTCCAAGGGCCAAAGAAGCCTTGACGCAGTTCGCCAGCCGTGCCGAAGACTAATGACGCGGAATACTTAGACAACACATCGGCAGAGTTCACGCAGGTCAGCACCATCACCGCGGCGGACTACCCGACCAGGGACCAGCGCTTTGAGATCGTCTACAACCTCCTAAGCGTGCGCTACAACGCCCGAATCCGGGTCAAGACGTATGCGGACGAGGCGTCACCGGTGCCCAGCGTCACGAGCCTGTACGACGGCGCCAATTGGTACGAGCGCGAGGTGTACGACATGTTCGGCGTCTTCTTCGTCGGCCACCCGGACCTGCGCCGCATCATGACCGACTACGGCTTCGAGGGCCACCCGCTGCGCAAGGACTTCCCCCTGACGGGCTACACCGAGATCCGCTACGACGAGGAGAAGAAGCGGATCGTGACAGAGCCGCTCGAGCTCACACAGGCCTTCCGGAACTTCGAGGGCGGCTCAAGCGCATGGGAGCAGGTGGGGCCCGGTACCAACAGGACACCCGAGACCTTCAAGCTGCCCACACCAAAGCCGGAGGAGAAGAAAGAAGAGCCCAAGAAGTAGACGGGTTTGCTTTTCCCTGTGCGTTACCGCTGTGTACATAACCTTTGTGTGTTAGAAATCAAGGCCCGACGATGTGGCGGTTGGTTTTCGCATCCCAGTCCCTAGAAGTTTCCAAGCGGCCACAGTGTGGTTGAGTCTTGGTCTGTGATGACGATGAGTTCGTCCGTTTCCTCCCCTTGCTTCCCCGACCACCTCGGGAGGTCCCTGCCAACCAAAGAAAAGACGGAATAAAATGACCCCTTGCCGACTTGTTTTCCGTTGTTGGGAGGCATGACGGCTTCCAGATCCACGGGTTCATCCATCACTCAGCCTCCCCACAAAGCCAGCCAAGCCTTCCAGAACCGTCTGCTTCCACACGAGACTTTCTGCTCAAAGGCAGGCATCAGAGATGCAGCCAACACGGCCACTCGGCCACCGTCCACGCAGACGGAAGTCTTCGCAAGCAGCCTGTCTCCAATCGGCACTGTCGCGAAGGCTAATGCAAAGGCTGGACGGTCTCGGGTGTAGGCGTAATTCTCTGGCACAAGAGATGCGCTCCCATAGGTTGGCCCATGGTTTGAGTGCCGGAGATGTATGCTTGGGATCGTGCGAATGCTGACGGATGGTCCGTGGAATCGTCTGAGAGCTACGAAGAATTATGGTGTTCAAACTTTCGCCTCAAACTAGACCAGCCCTTGCAGGTACACTTGAGCGGCCCTACGGTTCAGACCAATTGCTTACACAAAACCAGGGACTACCACAGCTACCAAATTTTGACAGCCACATAGATACAAAGTTATCATGAAGGTTCGAAATCAACCCCATCGGAGACGGGCCATCGGAGAAAGGAGGGAAGAGTTATACTTATATTCCCCCCTCTCGCCCATCCTTCCAGGCCATGGCCCTTCTACTATCTATCCAGCTATTCTTCAAACCCCAGCTCCTGAGCAGAAGAGGTGTCACACACAAGACAGACAAGACAACTTGCGTTGAGAGACCACCTACTCGAGCCATTCTTCAGAATCACGCACAAGACGGAGACAAGAACAAACTCCCGTTGAGAATCTACCTACCTACCTACCCAAGTCATTCTTCAGAGACAAATCTTGGATATCTCTCAACATGTTCTCCATCGGCAACCTGTCTATCAACATCTCGCGGGACTCCTCCGAGATCCCTGCTTCCCTCATCAAAGACCTGGAGAAGAGCCACCTCCACCTGCGAGACCCGATTGTGTCATACGAGGCGGATATCGAGTTCCACGACGCCATTCGGCAACTGGCCTTCAAAGCCATAAGCCCTGCTGAGAAGAACAGCGGCTCTGAGGAGGAGCCGAAGAGCTCCGGAGAAGCGTCTCCCACCAAGACGGCTAGCTTTCCGTCCAGCACGTCCCCCGTGTCCAAGGTCCACCAGACGATCCGGAACTTCTTTCAGAGGCGATCATGAGTCTTGAACGTTGACCGGACTCTTAGAGATGCTTCTGGTGGAGGAGATCTGGGAAGGGAAGAGGAGAGGGGAGGCGAGGGGTGGGGAAGACGAACTTGTGGACTTAGTTCAAAGCGAGATGGATTGGGATTTGAT
This sequence comes from Pseudohalonectria lignicola, assembly GCA_003049395.1. Lineage (NCBI taxonomy): Eukaryota > Fungi > Ascomycota > Sordariomycetes > Magnaporthales > Ophioceraceae > Pseudohalonectria > Pseudohalonectria lignicola. Next base: position 51,201 of record PYSP01000160.1, read on the forward strand.
TTGATGACCCTTTTTGGGTCTCTTTTCTTTCTTTCTTTGTTGGATTTCTTTTTTTTGGTGTTCTTTTTGTCTTTCCATTTTTCGAGGAGGCATAGCCTTGGTTTTCACACCGACTCTTTTTCTGTCCACGACTTATGATGCTTTTATGGAGGACCTCTTTGTTTGATACCCACCCTACATTTTCTTTTCAATCAGACTGACTGGGTCTGCTACTAGAATAAAAGTAGCTCATCCTGACTGATACAGCATACACAATATCGAACCCAGGAGGATTGTTATCTTATGACTAAATTTTGCGCCCCTATTAACATTAGAGAGCATTGTCGTTAGACTTATCGTCCCCGGCGATGTCAATCTTTTGCACTATACTTGAATCAGAGTAATTCATATCATGGTGATTCACGTTGCCTGATAAAAACACTGTGTAGGCAGATAAAGACCGAAAATGCGAATCATTGCTATTACGAAAATCCATCGTCTCTCAGCCCCTAGTGTGTTGCCCGAAAGATATCATGGATATATAGCCACGGACAAAAGAAATGTCCACCGGCAATTCCTCAAGCTACAAAAGGGTGTGGGCGAGTGGATGGGGAAATTGAAAAAGGTAGCTCCACCAAACCTCCCTCGGGTATAGTACATAACCATACATCACATAAGATTCATCCCAGCTCTCTCGCCCGCTCTTCACCCACGCAGCTTCAGCCGCCTGGAACTAAACAGCGACCGGAGCCCCAGCCGCGAGAGAAGCGAGGGCTTGCCCTACTGGCCCTGCTGCTTCTTGTTCTTGTTGTAGTCCTTGGGCGGCAGCACGACGTTGTACTCGAGCTGCAGCGTGGCCTTGTCGTCGCCCTCAAGCGGCTTGAACTCCACGATCAGGTCCGGCTTGACGGCGAAGACCGTGTCCGTCGACAGCCAGGGGTCGTCCTTGGGGTACAGCTGCGTCGTGCAGGTCTGGTAGCCCTCCGATGAGACCTATTCAGGTTGGAAAAATGATGAGTCAGAATCAAGATCGGGTACCATTTCCCCCCCCTGTTTATGTTGTTTGTGTATTGTGCATCAGGCGCTTGGGGAACATGTCTGGACAGCAATGGGGTAAAATAAAGAGAGTGTAAACCCGTACCATAATGTGAATATGCGCCGGTCTCATGGGATGCCGGTCCATCATCTGCAGCAGCTTCCACGAGGGCCCGTCCCTGGGCAGCGAGTACGCGGTCGGGTGCAGGCAGTAGAACCAGAACCTCCCGTTCTCGTCAGCCCTCACCTTGCCCCTCAGGTTGTTAGGGGTTTGGTTCTCCGGGTCCTGGAAGTCGTACTTGCCGTTGGCCGAGGCCTGCCAGATGTCGAAGACGGCGCCTGGGAGCGGCTTCCCCGTCGTCATGTCCGAGATGACGCCGTGCATCTTGCAGATCCGTCCGCCCTCGGGCACGGCGTCCTGAATGATGGAACCTCCCAGCTCCCGGAATGGCGCGTTGGGCGACCAGAAGGGCCCAAGGATGGAGGAGGAGGTCGGGTCGACGCCGGTGTCCGAGATGACCTTGTGGGCGATCTCATCGACGAGGCTACGTTGAAGGGGGCGAGGTCAGTCTTTTGAGCGTGCACCTTGTGAGACTCAGGGGTTGGCTGTTGCACTTACGACTCAAGTCCCAGGATGTCGGATATGCGGTGCGACTCGTTGCGCGTGTTCCCGCTCTCGCTCCACATGCGGCCGACATCGTTGACGAAGGCCACGGCGCTGAGCCACTCCGGGATGGTGAGTTCGACTTCGCGGGTGAAATCGTGCAGGTGCCTGATCAGGGAGCTCAGGACGATCCGGTTGCGCTCCGTCGTATTGGGCCCCATCGTGTCGAGCACATGCTGGGTGAAGTTTGGGTCGAACCTGTGCGACGGGGCGGTGGTGGTGGTGGTAGTAGTAACACCGTTTGTTGCACCTTCCTTGGTGGCCATAGTTGTGTGAGGACCGTGTAGGTCTCTATGGTGAGTGGCAAAATGCGACTTAAGGGCAAAAGCGAGCCTCTCCTGAGTGAGCACTGTGTTGCTGCTCTGTGGCTGCCCTGAGGCTATATTTAAGGTTGGTGTGGAACACGGCAAGGGGGGGTAAGTTTGGTGAGTTTGGTGAGTCCGAGATGATCCCAAGTGTCCCAATGGTAGGAAACTAGGTAAGGAGGAAGGAGGGCCTTTGTCTTTGTAAGTATGATAGACATCAAGGAGAGTCAGGGTGGAGGAGGATGGCGCCCACCCTGCCTTTAAATACTATCGACGTGGCAGCACGTCACTGTAACTTACCTATAAAGCCCTACATTCACACTCCAAGAGGGGAAGGACCAGGGAGAAGCATCCCAGCATCCTGACATTGCGTTGCGTCAACAGTGACTTAACCAACTACTTCGGTGGGATATGCTAATGAGAATCCGTTGTGATACGATAGGCCAGCGTCTGTGTGTGAATCAAAAAAGTTTCCCCGTAATGCCCAGAGATCCTCGGTTCCTGACTTCCTGGGGCCGTGGCGGACTCTGATCCAGTGAGCCAGCCAACCCAGCCAGCCGTGCGCCCATCCAACTGGCAACTTGCAACTGGGCCGGCTCCCGCCAGGAGGTGAGAGCTCCCAGCATAATGCTGCTACCCCGCGCCATCAAGACGGAAATGAAGCGAGTCGGGCCCCACGCCGGCAGCTCGACCCCGTGCCGCAGCCAAATTCCCCAAGAGGACGGGGATTAGAGCAGCCGGTTGGAGCTCTTGTCACTGTGCGGGAGAAACTTAGTCCAGGCGCAAGCGCGAATGTCATGTGGTGTCTAGACTAGGTAGGTAGGTGGTTGTGTGTCATGGGAGGTCTTGGGCTTTGGGGTAGGTAGGTTGTGTGTGGATACCTCCCAGGCACTGCGTGTCAGTGTTTTGACATGCTGAGGAACTGAGTTGCCGCCCCCGATTTAGCGAAGGTGATGCATTCCGAACTTCTAAGTTACGACGTAACATCATCGGTAGGTATTCAGCCCCAGCGCTTCGCAGCTCGAGCCGTCTGTTTGGGTCTTTGATTTGGACTATTCGAAGCCATTGAGAATTGTGCTCTCGACTGCCGAAGGATTTACGGAATTGAATGGCGGCACCTAATCGAGACGCTGCTTTAATCATCATCCCCCCTCCAGCTGGCAGCCATCCAAACAGTCTTGATCAGCAATGGAAGGTCCCTAATAATAAATCGAATGAAGAAAACGGGTCGAGTTCTTCCAATGGCGCCGCAGACAATAACAAGCACGAATGACGGCAGCTGGTCCGACGAGGACTCGAGGGACGAGGCGAGACGCGCAGCAACCTGTCGTGACTCGCTTGTCCTAGCATCCCCGACTTGTGGACTGATGTAGTGATGCAGTCTAGTAGCTTCACCAGCCCTATCACAAATTATCTTGTATCTTGTCAGGAGCTAGGTCGTCCATGATCCGGGAGAAGACATTGCCTGAGCCTTTTAGCCGACAGCAGTTGAGTTCTCGTTCCGACAAAGTGACCAACACTTTTTAAGGTTTCGCCGGTGGTTAGGCACTGTTTCCAACGGACTGGACCCTGAGTAATATGAGAGTCTCCAACTACCGCCACTGGACTCCGATGACCAGTGAGTGATCGAAGCCCGTTGTCATCCCCACAACCAAAGCATCAATCGGAACTTTGCTTTGAGACGAATGCGGACCCCAGTCAAGGGGAAGAAGCAATCAGGGCAACTCCGGGGAAACGGCTTCAAGCAGTCAAGCAGCCAAGCTCGATTGCCGTGGTGAGGGGTAGGGAAACGGAGCTTTCCCACGGCTGTAGATGCTGGGGGTTTGGTTGGTTAGAACCAGATCTATTTTCCTGGAATAAAGAATCACCAAATTCGCCGAGTCAATTGGCGAGGTTCAAAAAAGAAAGAAAAAAACATCATACGATGTTTCGATACTCTCGGCGCTAAACGTAAGACACCTTAAGAAGACTGCCGGCGATCATCGGCCATCTGTTCGTTGTTCGGCTTTAAGTTTGGCAGCGGCCCAAGATGCCCCTCCACCACTTGATGATAGGGACCTGGACCCCTCCAGGTGCAATCTTCACAGTCCAGTTCGACGACGAGAAGCTGGAGCTCAAGCTCATCAAGCGGACCGAGATACCTCAGGACGAGCCAATATCATGGATGACTTTCGACGTAGGCGGATCAAAGTTCTCCAAGCCCTCGGAGATGCCAAGCATCCCTTCCACTTCCCCCCCGCTCCGGTGCCCCTTTTCTTGTGAGAGCTTGGAGAAGCTGAACAAAGGATGACGAGCAGCACACGAGAAAGAACATCTACGGCGCGGCCATGAAGAAATGGTCCAGCTTTGCCGTCAAGAGCCCGACAGAGATTGTGCATGAGGTCTCGCACCCATTAGGAGGAGACTGTACGTAAAATCTCACCAAGAAGAGACAAGCACCACCCCCTTAACGACATCACCCAGATAGAGCTGACACCAAAGACCACACCCACCCCATCTTATTATTATTATTATTATTACTACAGCCCGTGCAAACTCCCCGGACACAAACACCCGCGCCATCTTCCTCCTGGCGGCGACGAAGCCTCCCTACGCGGTCTACTGCAACCCCTTCTACAGCCACGCCGGCCACGGCAACGTCTTCACCACCACGGCGACGGGCGCCCTGGCCCGCAACACGCAGAACTACACCTACCGCCCGGACTCGGGCGTGCACGGCATGGCCTTCGATCCAGAGACCGAGACGTACCTCTACTCGGCCGACATGGGCGCCAACAGGCTCTGGGTCCACCGCCGGCACCTGCCTGCGGGGGCCGATGGTGGCGGCAACGGCGGGGGCGGCAGCAGCAGCAGCAGCAAGGGACCGGAGGAGCTGGAGCTGGTCGGGTCCATCGAGGCCCCGGACCCGGACGACCGCCCGCGCTGGGTGGCCGTCCACCCGTCCGGCAGGTACCTCTACGCCCTGATGGAGTCGGGCAACCGGCTGTGCGAGTACGTCGTCGACGCCGCGACCCGCATGCCCGTCCACACCCACCGATCCTTCCCGCTTGTCCCCCCCGGCATGCCCCGCGTCGACCGGGCCACGGGCAAGGGGCTCTACCGGTCCGACGTCTGCGCCGTCTCAAGCTCGGGGAGGTACCTCTTCGCTAGCGCCAGGTCCAATGCACCGGGGAGGCTGACGGGTTACATCGCCGCCTTCCGGCTGGACGGAGAGACGGGCATGATACAGAGGCAGCTGTGCCTGAACCCGACGCCCACCAGCGGCGGGCACAGCAACGCCGTGTCGCCGTGTCCTTGGTCGGACGAGTGGGTCGCCATGACGGACGACGAGGAAGGGTGGGTTGAGATGTTCAGGTGGGAGGGGGAGTTCCTGGCCCGGGTGGCGAGGCTGAGGATGTCGGAGCCAGGGTTTGGAATGAATGCGATTTGGTATGATTGACGGATTAAATTAAAGAAAGCATGCAGGTAGGCAATGAAGCAAGGAAGAGAGATCTAACCTATGGTCTCCACTCTCCACCGCTCCTGTAAAGACCACTGCTTTGTTTGTTTAGCTAATGATGCCGGATTGGTGGTAAAGATACCTCGTCTTTTATGCCTCCCGCATGCCGCTAGCATCGTCCTGGTCGCATTGCCGACCACGGAATCGCTCATTCACACCATCCATCGCTCGCCCTCCCACCCTCTCACCCACTCACTCATCCTCCCAGCCTCCTCTTTCCTTCCCCGAACTCCCAGAATCACCACTCTCATCTCCACAGCGGTGACCCATCCCCTCATCCTTGCCCTTCCTTCTTTCCCCCCAACACTCCTCCCCTTCTCTCGCCTCCTTCCCCTCCTCACCCTCCTCCTCCAAGCTCGTATCCCCACCCCACCAAGAGCCAGCCAAAGAGGCGATAGAAGACCCAACACCCCCAAGCCCGCCAAGGCCCTCGGACCAGAAGAGGTCGCTCTATGACCTCCCCTTCCTCTTCTTTCGCCTGGTCTTCTTCTTCCCGTGCCCGCTCCCGTGGTGTTGCCCATGCCCGTGCCCATGCCCGTCGCCTGCGGCGTGGCCACTGTGCGCTCCGCCACGCGCGGCAGACGACGACGACGCGGCGCCGGGACCGCCGCCGTTCGCCCCAACGGCAGAATGGCCGTCCGACCCCTCCTCCTCCACGTCCGAGATGGTCCCGCTCCGTCTCCTCCGCCCGTGCGGCGACGACGACCCGTCCCCGTCTTCGTCCTCGTCCTCATCGTTGGAGCTCGTCGTCTCGAGCACCACCTTGCGGAAGCCCCTCGACTCGAAGACGTTCTCCGTGATGCTCCCGCTCCGCACGGTCGACCGCTTAAGCAGCGGCGTCGGCGGCCCGCTGTCCCTGCCGTCCGACGATAGGGGGCTGCCGCCACCGCCACCGCCGCCGCCGCCGACGAACTCGACCGCGCTGCCCGTCCCGTTCCCTTCGCTCAGTAGGTCGACGGCGCTGGTGCTCCGAATGGCCGGGGTCAACCCCACTGCCGGCGTGGCGGGCGTCTGTGTTGCGCGGTCGCGCTGCTCCTGCTCGAAGGCGGCTGCGGATGAAGGACTGAGGTTGGCGCTCAGAGGCGAGTAGGACTGGGGCGGTGGCGTCGTGCCGGCCAGCCGCAGCTGCGTCTCAGTGGCCGAGACGCCCCCGTAGCTCTGCCTAAGAGCCTGCACGCCGTCCTTGCCCGTGAGCTTGGGCCGCAGCAGCGATGTGTGCTCGTCGTCGCCGCCATCATTGTCGTCATTGGGCTCCCCTTCATGGTGCACCTCGCTGTGGGGATGCTCGGGGATGGCCATCTCTCCCTGTAGCGATGCCGAGTGGGGTTGTTGTTGCTGTTGCTGCTGCTGAGGCTGAAGGTGCTGTTGTGCCCCCGAAGAACCGATCCCAGGCTTGATCTTTACCGTTGTGAGGCGCGTGTTCTTCGGATTCGTGGCCGGATTGGAAGGGCCCAGGTGGCGAAGGTGCTCCTTCATCTCGGCCATGTTCGCCCGCACGGGAACGGCGGACTGGACCATCCTGCCGTCGAGGCCGGCGGAGCTCCGGCGCATTAGGAAGGTCGTCTTAGGGCTGCTTGACAGCTGTGCGGGGTCAGCCCTGCTGGTGGTGGTGACAATGTCCCCGGGCTTGAGCGGGGACGGGAGGCTGCTGCCGTTCTCGTCTGGCCTGGGACTCTCGTCAGTACCGGATGCCTTGCCGTTGTTCGTGATGTTGATGCTATTGTTGATCGAGTGTCGTCGTTGGACCTGGGCGTTGGGAGCCGGGTGAAGCCGCCTGATGGCCTTGTGAACATCTATGTAGACGTCCGACTCGTCGATAATTTCCCTGTTCAGCGTGTAAAACTCGTCGTAGTCATCAGCAACCGTGTCTTTGCAGCAATAACAAGATATAGGGCAAGAGATAGGGACAAGCAAGAAGGCATCCCGTACTCTCCGATCAGCTCCTCAATGACATCCTCCAAAGTCACGACCCCAAGCGCTCCATAGGGGCTTCCGGGTGACTCGGATACCAAGACCATATGCGATTTCCCCTCCTGGAAGTAATTCACGATGTCAAGGCAACTAGTCTCCGGTCGTGTCTCGGGCAGGGTAGCCAGGGGAAAATGCTTCACTTTGGCGCAGTCCTCCGGGTCATAAGTGATCAGTATCTTCACCAGCAGCATGCCGAGGAAGTTGGTCGGGTTCCCTTCCTCGTGGATCGGGATCCGCGAGTAACCTGCCGACAAGATCTGGTCCATCGTCTCCTCGTCGAGGACCGTGTCCTCCGACATGACGAACACGTCGTCCATGGGCGTCATGACCTGGGCCACGGGTTTCTCCTTCAAGTCCAAGACGGCGCTGATGATGGTCACCTCGTCCTTATTGAGCCGCTCGCTGGCGACGCCTAACGAGCGGTGGAGCGTCACCAGAGTCTTCAGGCCGCTCTTCTTGTACACGGTGCCGTGATCCTCGCCCAGGACCCAGTCGAGCAGCTTCGCGGAGGGCCACGACACAGGCGAGGTAAGCCACATCAGCAGCAACACCGGCTTGGACATGTAGCCGCCGATCTGGAGGCCGAATCGCACGCAGACGGACTGGGGGACAACTTCGCCGAAGATGACTATCCGGTTGGCGGCGCATGCCATGGATTAGCTGTTTGTCCCTCCCAACCACCAGCAGCGTGTAACTATTTGTCATGTATCCAGACGATTCGCTCCCCACGAGGAAGACATATGAAGACGTACCGATAAGAACGGTACTGCCGACAACGGCAGCGACACCACCACCCAAACATCTGTCTAGCACAACTGGCAGCGTCTCGTTGACAATAACGTTGGCTAACAAGAGGGTCACGAGAACCCAATGCTTCCCTGACTGCAATAGCTTGTAGACTCGTCTCGCATTGTTATGCTGGGGTTCGTCAGTGTCCGACGCCACCACCTGTAAGTAGATGCTGTCCTGTCCCATCAACCTGCACGACCGAGAAGCAAGGTGCGTTAGTTTAGGTAGGGTGAATGCCAAGGGGCTAATGCCGAGCCGAAGCCTTGAACAGGTGAATAGATGGAAGAGGGGAAGAACAAGAACAAGAACAAGAAGAAAAGAGATGCCATACGCGATAGTCAACCCTGCAAATGCTCCGCCGAGCAGCACCAGCACGGCAGAGGCAACAAAGAGGATCCAAGTTGGCGTGCCGCCAGAGTCCGGATCGTCGCCATCATTGTGCTCGAGTCTGCCCAAAGGGGCAGCGGCGACGCTTGACCAGCTCAGTGACAAAAGCTTGCTGATGCCCAGGAACAGCGGGCGCACCGCGTTGATACCATTATTGGAGATTCGTCGTGTGTCAATTCGCGTACTTCGCGTCGCTCGCGGCGGCATCGCTCATAGGCCGAGGTTATATCCTGTCCTGTTGATCTGATGGTTCGCGGGGATATGGGGTATGGGATGGATGGGCTTAGATGGCTGCACGGATCATTCGATCGTTGGACGCGGTTGTGAGCATGCCGGCGCTAAAGAGGGGCGAAGCAAGAATTGGTAACTCCCGCTTATATGGCAAACACACAAAGCGAGAAGTGTCGGCGACGAAGCTTAAAAGGTTTTCTGACGATGATGCGAATGAGGAGAAGAAGGTCTCGAAGTACCTACCCTACCTAGCTTTTGACTGCTCAAGATCAGCTTTAATCACGGAGAGTTTAGCTAGATATATGGAGGCTAATCGAAGCACAGGTTATTGATCACGTAGAGCAGGGGGTGCTCCAGTGGGTGGCCAATGCTCCAGTTTGTTCTTTGATTGCCATGAGACTGCAACTGAGCAGGAGGTACCGTTACATCAGGCCTGGCTGCAAGGCCCAGCGCATAAAGACTGGAGCGATGACGCTATGATAGAGCGCTGAGCCAGTGGGGTTTGGTGGTGTGGGTACCGCTGGAGTGCTGTACTACATACTAGCAGCCGCACTAAAATATCACCAGACATTTTGTGCATCAACGGATAAGGTATCCTCAAGAGTTCCGAATGCAGAGTCTAGAGGTTTACAGATGCTCCGTAGATAATGAGACGAGAAGTGTCGGCTGGGGCTGAATCTTCTTCCACGGTGCTACGGGTGATAGCCGTTGGCCTCTGAGTTGAGGTTTCGTCTTCTTTTTATGGACAGATAACAGCCACCTTTATGATGCCTAGGTCTTTAGGTAGGTACCCAACGATTCTATATCAATATCTCCCGTCTGGTAGGTGGCTACCTATTCTTTCCGGACCCGTTGGTCTCAGTGTTGAGCAGTCGACCACAAACGAGCACCAGCACTATGGGAATTTAAAAAAAGGTATCAATGGAATCACGACGATGATGACAGCTCCAAGAAATAGATCCAATGCCTTCCCCACTGGTTGAGGCGGAGCTCTCAGAGATTGACGAGACTAACGTTCAGGATCCCTTCAGCCTGTCCCAGCTCATCAAGCACCTCCTTAGTAACATCACCATCGACGCCGAGGATCATTAGCGCCTCATTCTCGGCGCGGCCCGTGCCACTGCTGGCCCCGTCGCCGGCGTCATCGCCTGCCTCGGAGGCGGCTGCGGACCGGGCCAGCTCCAGCTTCGTCTCCGGGTCGAGACTGGCGACCTGCATGAAACGGATGTTGATGGAGTGGCGGCCCAGGACGACGCCCACGTTGCCGATCTTGCCCGGCTGGTCGTAGTTGTGCAGCACGAGCATCATGCCCTCCGGGTTGAAGTTGGCCTCGAATCGGTCCAGCTTGCTGATGTGGATGTTCTGCCCGCTGACGTAGCCCTCGATGATCTGCTCCCCGCCGCCGCCGACTAAGGGCAGGGCACGGAGTGTGACGAGACTGGCGTAGGCCAGGCCGTCGGACTCGCGCGTGTGGATCTCGTTGACCGCGATGCCCTTCTCCTTGGCGATGAGGATCGCGTTGACGATGTTGACGTCCCGGCCGCCCGAGTCGCTGATGGTCGAGACCAGGCCCTTGATGAGGGCAGCGAACAGCGGCCTCGTGTTGGACACGGACGCCAGCTCACCCTGGTAGTTGAGCTCGAACCTGCGGCCGCCCACCATCCCCCCCTTGCCGGCGACGAAGTGCTGGGTGTAGAGCCCGCCCATGCGCTCGACGAGCCGCACGAACGGCTGCAGCTTGCGGTACTCCTCCGGCAGGATCAGCGGTGCGTTGACCGCCGCCGTGGGCAGCTCACCCCGCAGGATCTTGAGCACCTGCGCGCACACGTCGAGAGAGACATTCTCCTGCGCCTCGACAGTCGAAGCGCCCAAGTGCGGCGTCGACACCACCTTTGCGTGCGCGGCCAGCCTCGCCGCCGACGAGTCCGGCTTGGGCGGCTCCGAGGTGAAGACGTCTATTCCCGCGCCGGCGATCCACCCTTCGTCCAGGGCCTTAATCAGCGCGTCCTCGTTGTACACCCCTCCCCGGGCCACGTTCAGTACCCGCGCCGTCTTCTTCATGGCCTGGAACTCGGCCTCGCCGAGCAGGTTCAGCGTGCTGGCCAGCAGCGGGGTGTGGATAGTCAGGAAATCGACGGCCGGGAGCAGATCCGCCAATGAGCCGACCAGCTCGACGCTCGCCTGGCGTGCGAGGTCAGGGCTCGCGTAGGGGTCCATCGCGACCACCTTCATGCCCAGCCCGATGGCCATACGGGCGACCTTCATCCCGACCTTGCCGAGCCCGATGATGCCGAGCGTCTTGCTTCCGACCTCGACGCCCACGAGTTTGCTGCGCTCCCACTTGCCTTGCTTGAGGCCGGTGTCGGCCCTTCCGACATTGCGGGCTGTGGCCAGGAGCAGAGCGATGGTGTGCTCGGCCGCGGCGACGATATTTCCCGCCGGCGAGTTTACCACGATGATGCCCTGCTTCGTCGCCGCGTCGACGTCTATGTTGTCGACGCCGACCCCCGCCCTGGCCACGACACGCAGTTTCTTGGCGGCTGCCAGCACAGGAGCTGTCACTTTGGTTTCGGACCGGACGATCAGGCCGTGGTAGCTAGGTATGATGTCCATCAGCTCCTCTGCTGACAGGCCGGTGCGGATGTCGACATCGTAGCCTGTCAGCATTGCCAGGCCATCTGGCGAGACCTTCTCAGGCACCAAGATGCGGGGCCGAGCCGCTGCCGGAAAATCCGGGGTGTCATCCACAATAGCCGCCGGCGCCATGGCTTTGAAGGGCCTGGGTATAGAAGTAAAAAGGGAAACAATTGCTTTTTAAAAGCACACACAAGAATCGCAAAGGACTGATGAGGAAAGGAGAAACTAGGTGAGGAATACGTCAAGAGCAAGGTATGTCTTAGAATGTGGTAAGTTGCGGTTTGAAGCAAGCTTCGTTCTTACTGGAACGTGTGTGAACGCCCAGGTTCAGTGGCCAGTTTGGAGTGGTATACTGATGGACATGAACGCAGTAAATGTAAGAAAACAATCGAGATTCAATATGCCAAAGGTGAATGAACAGGTTCCCGCAGATCGGGCACTAGGAGCAAATTTGTATCCAAACCAGAGTCACGCCCCTCTCGGAGGACGCAAAGCTGCCGGGCGGACAAGAGAGCACAGCATGACCATCATGAATGAATAAGCAGGCCCCCTTCGATGTTAGGCTTACCCAATGACATTGCCAACCCAAGAAAGAGGAATCAAAACCAACGCATCACGCCACGCATGATATAGTGCAGCCCGCGTGGGATAGTTCCGTACATCTCATGGCAGGCAGGTCAAAGGAGGTAAGGCTCATTACCTGCTCCGGCTGGCTCAACCGACCGCCTGACCGACCGACATCGCTCGCTTCGCACCCTCCAGAATGTCCCAAAACGAAGGGCAAGGCCAATGACTAGATCGTAAAGGAACAGGTGGAGATGGGGAAGCAACACCAGGCCGAGTGCCGCAACACTGGAAGCGTAGAGTAACTCCAAGATGGGAAGATGACGTCTGGGAATCCGTCCCGCCTATCACGGACAGGAGCATGGCAGCAACTAGTAGGGTTGAGTCCTGCTCAGAGGCGAACAAATGTAACCCGGACGTGTAAGGGAGCTGAATTTACCTTTTCCGGCTGTGTCTTTGACCTGTCTCGGAGGGGTAGGGAAGGTTGCATTATGATGAGCAAAGCATTGTTTGGGCCGTCCACATGTGAACCCTTGACCCCTCACTTCCCTCCCCCACGTTCTGCTAAGGCAGTGCTAATGCAACCCCCGCTTACTCCCACCCTTTCAGACTGACTTTCCCTTCCTGCTGTCAAGGCACCACTATCCCCATTGTCGGAGAATGGCAAGGTCTTGCTGGGTTGACGGTGTCTGCAGGAGGGAGGAGGAGAGAAAGTAAAACACTTTTTGATCAGTCGGAGCCGCTCTCGGAGGTAAAAGCAGGACCAGAGCCACAGGCTGCCAACGGGGTGACTTATTATAAGTTTGAACTGCCTAGCCGCCTCTGCCGGGCTTAATATGATCTCCTCCACAGCCCTGCGAGGGCCACGTCCTGAGCTTCCTGGAGGTGGCACAGCTGTGAGGACTTCTGATTGTCTATACTAAAGGCAGCTCCCATGCTTGAATGCAAGGATAGATGCCTGCCACTGTATTCTGGAGTGAGAGGAAGATAGATTTCCCCCCGTCTCTTGGTCGCTCTCCGCCCAGAGATGTCGAGTAAACCAGGCTTGAGCGCTTCTGAACTAAGCCAGTAATCCCCTAACGTTGATAAGGCTACCGGGGCTCCTACTCTAAACAACTAAAGCAGCTCGCTTAGCTCAGTTGGTTAGAGCGTCGTACTAATAATGCGAAGGTCGCCAGTTCGACCCTGGTAGTGAGCATTATCCAGTCCCCTTCAGACCTGGTTAAAGTCCAGGATAGAACTGCTTTCTTTTTCTTTTTGTTCTCTAAGTTATTTTCACCTTTTCGATTCCACTGGTGTTTCTTCATGTTGTCTCCCTCCTCGGCAACCGCCATTCTCCGTCACTTCTCTCGCGTTCAAGTCCATTTGGGTATATGGTAATAAAGACAGTCTCGCCTCGTTCAGTTCATTCAGATCTTCGAGCAAGCAGCTAATGCGAAGGTCCGTAGCTCATTGTCTTTTCGCTTGGTTTAGACCCGGAAAGATCCTTCATTCTTGTATTTGGTATTCACTCTTGCTCTTCTACTATTCCCCTGTAACATCTTGCTATTAGCTATAGCCTGTGGGTGTGTTGGTGGCCAGGCCGCGGCGTAGAAATAAATGTGGTTCGGGTGGGAAATATCTTATTTTGAGGACATTCGCAAGCTCGCAGCAGTTGCAGGATGGCACCATGGGAGCCTAGCAGACCTACGCCCTCGTGGCAACTTCGTGTTTGAGTGCAAAGGCATTTTTTGGGCGTTTTCTCTATCAAATCAAAGATACAGCTCTCCTAGGTTCGCGAATCAGTGACAAGCGGCCTTTGCCAGGGAGCCATACCACAGAGAGTTCTCTGATGGCTATGAACCGAGATTGACAAGCATCTGAATCAAAGAAGCGAGTCACTTTGAGGCACACAATGCGTGGCGCGGTAGTCGATTTCAAGAAGTGTGACTGGTCATGTGACTAGTGCTTGCGTAGTAGCCCCGCCGAGGGGTTTATCTTGCGCACAGTGGCTTCGCCGCTGAGCTTAGACACCAATCTACATCGCGTTCTCTCCGTACGATTGCACGGTCAATTGTGTCCCCAATTGCCCTCACACAGGAAGAGAACTCTGCACTATTACTGAGGCTCCGGAGCCGTCTTGGTGCCGAGCTACGGCGGGACTCACCCAGGCGGGTAGGTGGNAAGAGAACTCTGCACTATTACTGAGGCTCCGGAGCCGTCTTGGTGCCGAGCTACGGCGGGACTCACCCAGGCGGGTAGGTGGTCGGCGACGTTCCGAGGCCCAGCTGCGCACTACTCACTCAGCCGGATATCTAGAGAAGGCATCTATCGACAGGGCAGCCGAGGGTGGGGGCTGCTTGTCCTCGCCTTCGGGATTCTGCGTTTAAATGGTTGCCTGGGATATGCAAGTGATATCACAGTCTTCAATCGGGCAAGAGTTGCTTCACAACCCTTAAAGGGGAAGGGGGGATTTGGTTGCCCCGGAGTTTGAAGTGTGCTGAACTTCAAATGATGCACCGATTGGCGTTATTTCTCGGGCAGTCACCCACGAAGTATCTAAACGTCCATGTGACTGCCCTGCCAAATGGCAGTGCCGAAGTGTAGGAGATCGAGGCGTGATGCACCATGTTAGGGTCTATCCGGCGAGTGCCTCCCAGTTGCCTGGGTCAACCCAATCTGCTGTACCCTACGATGCGATGAGGCGTCACAAGGGCATCACTGAGCCGACTCTTCACATGGAAGTATAAATGCGGCGAGGTTGCTGGCAGGAGGATCACGACACGTAACCGCTGCGGTTTTGCCAATGCCCCATTGCTACAACCTATCCGTACGGGTCAGTTCTCTCTCTAAGGGTGTCGGGTTTGCTCTATCTAGATCACCTCGGAACATCTTGCTGCCGTGTACTAAATTGGAACCTGCCGTTTCTGGGTGCGACCACAATTATTGCCGTGTGCCAAGATGCGATCAATCATACGCATAAACATAAGAAGATAGAAGGGCAAAATCTTACCTGGGGAAAGGCGATGGAAAGGGGCAGGGATGCAAAAGTACAAATAGTACCGATTGGGAATGACGCAAGCGCCGCAAGGGGGTTGCCTGTACGCAGTAGGAAGAGGCTTCAATCACACAAGGCTCGACGCTCTTTGATGGGTGCCACCCGACTGTTGTTGTCGTTTCCGACCAGGATGTCGCTCCTTTACTGAGAGAGGTTTACGTGTGGCCAATACTGCGTGCGTCCAAAGTCCAAACATCTCAGCCTGAAGCAGGTGGAGGTCGCAAGATAGAGCGTCCAAGGAGTGGGTTCCAGGCACCGAAATTCCCGGCCCCCTGGTTGGAGGAGGGGAAAGCGATGGACGGATGGAGGGCACTCGTGTGCCGCCCAACAGTGTTTCTTGGCTGAAAACAAGACCACATTTGAGAAGGGACATCGATCGGTCTGTGAGGGACCTGTTTGAGATTCTCACAACTAACAAACGTACAAAACATTGTGTGTGATTCATATCGGTGCCTAAATATATCTACATACATAAATCGGCCGTCTTTGCATGAGCGGGTGGGTGGCCGGAAAATCCTCACAGTAAGGGTTTCCTTCTTCCTTCTTTCATTTGAGCTCCCTGAAAGCAGCAAAGGAGGAGCAGTTCAGTCTCAAGCGTGCCCTCTCATTGAGCTCTCATTCTCATACCGCCCCCATCAAACCTCACCTCGTGCGCATCTGCAAACTTGTAACCCAATAAAACAGCGCTCTTCCTCTTTCTCCCCTCAGTTGCCGAGACCTTGAAGCTCACAACCGCTGCTGCTGCTGTCTGTGTCAGTGGCATGTCCGTTCTTCTTGGACGAGAAAGCATACATCAGGTTTGAGTTTGAAGAGCCGCAGCACAAGTTCCTAGTCTCGGCCGACGAGAAGGCGCTCCTCTTCGCATCCGCCTCCGTCCCGCCCACACCAGACACCATGTCGTCCCCCACGAGAGAGTCTTCAACATCGGTAGCCTCCGGGCCCGTGCTGGTCGAAAATCCGCACTCGCAGCGCCACCCCACCGGGCCTGGCGGGAGCCCGCTCCACCCCGGCATGGTCTACCTTCCTCCAGTCTCGCCGCCGTCGCCGACGAGGCCGCTCCTAAACCCGGACGACGACGACGACGGTGGGGTCAGAAAACCCATCAAGATCAGGCTCCACCTCGTCAACATCCTCCGCTTCCTTGCCGCCATTCTCACCTTCATCGGGTGCATCATCGTGGGGACCAACCCCCAGTACTATGGGAAATACAAGAACCCGGTGTTGGTCTTCGCCTCTATGGCCATCTGCTGGAACGCCTTCCTCCTGGTGGCCCACTTCCTGGTCCAGACCAAGGCGGCCGGGGGGCTGCCGGCCTGCATGTGCCAGTGCGGTCCCATCAAGTTGAGCTGCGGCGGCGGCAGAGACCTTGAGGTCGGGTATGAGCACGTCCGCGAGGACGGCCGCGAGGACAATGGCGGCGATGAAGGGGGCAACAAGAAGAAGAAGCACGTCCACTTGGCGTGGATCATCGACGGTTTCCTGGCCTTCTTCCTCCTCCTCTTCTCCTGCCTCTACTGGGCGAACATTAACTGGTACTACCGTACCCATGACGGGGCAACTATGTTTGCCATGGTGCTTTTCTGGATCACCTTGTAAGTGACCCCACCTGCTATGATGGTTTTGATGGCGATGGCGATGACGATGGCGATGTGAGCGTGTCCCCTAATTGTCACCACAACTGCTGACCCTCACATGCGTCTCCCCCCCTCCCCTCCCAACCAAGTGGCCTCCTCGTTATCATTATCTTCGCACAACACTTTCGGGTCTTCAGGGGCCTCACCATTTTCATCCGGGTGGACGACGAGGATGAGGATGAGGATCGGCGCAAGTACCAAATCCGCCTGCCAAGGGATGCGACCCCGAAGAACGTGTCTATCGTGGCGTAGGCCGACCGACGGCCTTTCGCCCTCGCCCCCCGATTGATCAGCCTGACGAGGTTCCTGGTGAAACCCACGGCTTTCGTTTCCTCTCCTCCTCTCGGAGCCAAGTCCAAGGCGAGAAGCGAGAAAACACAGGTGTATTCAAGGGTTTAAGGGATCAAGGGACAAAAGGACCAAGGGACCAAAGGACCAAAGGACCAAGGGACCAAAGGACCAAGGGACCAAGGGTGCTCGACGTGTAGCACCATCTATCAAGACGCGCAAACGAACAAACAAACGGGACAAGGCCAGGACCGCACGGCAAGAATGATATCAACCATACTGTCGTTACCACCAGGCGTTTTCATTTTCATATTGCATTATACTTTTTTGACGGCTGTAACCCTGACCATTGGGCATGGACATGTGTTCTCAGGGGTTTGGGAGGACATGGGCGCGGGATGTGGCCTGGGCAATAATGTATCGCTTGGGTTGATTCGCCTGTCTGTCTGTCGTTCATTTTGAGTACGAGTATGTAGCATTATCCATAGCAGGAGTCCACGGAAATAGATCAAGGTCCAATCTCTATCATCACGAGCCTCATCGTTGAAAAGATCGCCTCTGCCTCTAACTGTTGTGTGCGCCTTTGCCCGCCCCAACAGAGCCGAGTGGGATATCCGACAAATCCAACATCCATCCCTGAACGCACCCACCTAGCCACACCTCTTCCAGAAGTCATACCCAGTCAGCAGCGTACTAACAAGCATGGCCGATCCTACAGTCAACGGGTCGGCCTTGACCCATCCAACCACGACCCCCGGGATGGACAAGTCCAGCACATCAGCGACCAGCTTCCTGCCCAGCGCCCTCCTCCTCGCGGTGTTCTCCCTCAGCCCGGCCGCGAGCCTCGCCTTCTCCTCCTCCCTCGCCTCCTCCCTCGCCTTCTCCGCCGCCTTCTCCCCCTCCCCATCCCCCCCTCCGGCGACCCCGACGCCGGCCCCGAACTCGTCCCCGCCCGCCGGGACGGCCCGGTACGCGTACGTGGCCAGCAGCCTGAGCCCACCCGAGGCCGCCGAGCAGGCGAGCGAGAGGAACCAGAAGCGCTGCGCCTCGACGGCCAGGCCGCCGGCGGTGGACGGGCCGAAGACACGGAGGTGGCGGACGGCCAGCGCGTCGGGGAGCGTCGCCGCCTCGAGGAGGAGGTACATGCCGTTGAAGGAGCGGGCGGCGACGTCGAGCCACGCCTCGAGGGGCAGGCCGCCCTGACCGCCGGAGGGCGAGGAGGAAGAGGCGCGGAACGCCTTCTGGGCCCCGTCAAAGGCCTCGACCCACCGGAAGAGCCGGAAGAGTCGCCGGCCGGTGGCGAGCCGGCCGCGCAGGTCGCCCAGGAGGGCGAGGGTGTCCGCGGCCTGCAGTGCCGCAGCGGGCGGTGTCGCCTTCTCCGCGGGGGAGGAGACGGTGGGGAGGCGGTTGATCCAAGCGGTGAGGTTGAACGCCAGGAAGGGCACCGCGATGATGATCTGGGCCAGGGACTGGAGGAGGCGGAGCATGCGCTCCAGACCGACTTGGGAAAGAGGGGCAAAGCAGTCTTAGTTATGTATATTTGGCTAAGGGGGTAGGAGAGGTCAGTGCTGGTTCGCTCGCTCACAGGAATCGGTGCTGAACCGAATGAACTGGTCCATGGATGAGCCCATCGTCACGGTCGATATCTGCAGCTCAAAGAAGACACTGAAGAACGCTACAAATGCAAATCCAGAGGGGGTTAATAAGCAGAAAATTGAGTGCTTAAGTCTAAAAGAAATAAATCCCCGAGGATCTGGGTGAAAAAAATCAAATGCAAAATGTCGATACTCCAAGAGAGATTTCAGGGCGGATTTGTCAGTGGAGGTGCAAAATTGCAATTCGTGGTGGGTGAGTGCATGGATTGGTGAGTGAACCCGACTGAGCCGATTCGACAATTCTAAGCGACTACACGGAATCTCGCAACTCCCAGTTCGGGGGGCCATTATCGGATAGCGATCAACATGAACAGGTTCAGTCAAGAGGAGCTTGAATCCCCCGGGCGATAAAGCAGGAAACAACACAGTAAATACAATACATCCTTTCCCTAGAAGAAAAGAAGACGCTGCGAATGTGCACAATATACAGGAGTTCTCATGCTTGCGTTTCTAGTCAGATATCTTTTTTTTTTTGGTTGTTTTTTTTGGTGTTTCCATCCCCTTTCGAAGCACTCCCGTCTCGACGTGAAGCAAGCCAGAGAGAGGCATCAATCGCGACCAAACTGTCTAGGTAGGCGATGCCCTTTTCACGACCACTCTCATAACCACGTAGGTTCCGCAACCGCCTCTCCTCTATACGATACCCCCCACTGCCTCCTCTTGAAACCGCCAAGAACGTGAAGCAAGCACTCATTGGCCTGGAGCCACAAGCTTCCCCTGCAGCTTCGCGTCGTGAGTCCAGCCGCCTGCAAGCGCGGGTCCACCAGCCTGCGCCGCGTAGTCCGCCATCCGCTTCTCTAGCTCGGGCCGGAAGTGGCGGATGAGGCCCTGGATGGGCCAGGCAAAGGCCTCTCCGAGGGCTGCAGACATAGAGGGGGGAAGGGTCAGCAAGTCCAATTCTCACTCAAGTCAAGGAGGTAGAAATGTGGATGAAAGAAAAACGAGGTAAAAAATAAAACTTACCGCAAATAGTATGCCCCTCAACCTGCTTCGTCAGCTCCTGCAGCATGTCGATCTCCCGCGGCCTCCCCATGCCCTTCTCGAACCGGCCCATGATCTGCTCCGTCCACTTGCTCCCCTCCCGGCAGGGCGTGCACTGCCCGCACGACTCGTGACGGTAGAAGTGGCTCAGCCGGGCGATGGCGCGCACCACGTCGGCCGACCGGTCCATGACGATGACGGCGGCGGTGCCCAGGCCGGACTGGCTGTCCTTAAGGGCGTCGAAGTCCATCAGCTGGTCGTCGCACACGGACTTGGGCAGGATCGGGGTCGAGGACCCGCCCGGGATCACGGCCTGGAGGTTGTCCCAACCTCCCCGGACGCCGCCGCAGTGTTTCTCGATCAGCTCGCGCATCGGGATCGACATCTCCTCCTCCACCGTGCACGGGTTGTTGACGTGCCCGCTGATGCAGAAGAGCTTGGTGCCCTGGTTGCGCTCGCGCCCGAACTGCGCGAACCAGGACCCGCCCCGGCGGCAGATGGTCGGCGCCACCGCCACCGTCTCCACGTTGGCCACCGTCGAGGGGCAGCCGAAGAGCCCGACCGCCGCGGGGAAGGGGGGCTTGAGCCGCGGCTTGCCAGCCTTGCCCTCGAGCGACTCGATCAGCGACGTCTCCTCGCCGCAGACGTAGGCGCCCGCTCCCCTGTGGATGAAGACGTCAAAGTCGTATCCGGAGCCGCACGCGTTCTTGCCGATCAGCCCGTCGGCGTATGCCTCGTTGATGGCCTGCTGCAGCACCGCCGCCTCGTGGTAGAACTCGCCCCGGATGTAGATGTAGGCCGCCGTGGCGTTCATGGCCCGCCCGGCTACAAGGCAGCCCTCCACCAGCTTGTGCGGGTCCTTGCGCATGATCTCACGGTCCTTGCACGTGCCCGGCTCGCCCTCATCGGCGTTGACCACCAGATACCGGGGCTTGGTGTCCTTGTCCCAGTCCTTAAAGTTCATGAATGACTGTCGGGTTGGGAGCGGTCTCTGGTTAGCATCGGTTTCGGGGAACCGGAGCCTAGGTGGCGGCGTTGGAAGAGGGCTTTAAGTTTTGTCCCCCATCGCAAGAAGGCCAAGAAGAACGAAGAAGACCACGGCGATAACGATTGAGGTTCCTGCCTCCCTTCAATCAAAACGTACCCATTTCAATCCCGAGGGGAAACCGGCGCCTCCTCTCCCACGCAGGCCAGAAGCTTTGACCTCACCAATGATCCAATCGTGGCCCTTTAGTAGTATCTCCTTCGTCTTGTGCCAGTCGCCCATCTTCTTCGCGTGCTTCAAGTCGGGCGGATACCTCCCATACAGATTCTGGAAGATGCGGTCCTGGTCCTTCAGCCCTCCATATGTCCTCTTGGCAGGCGTGCCATCTTGGACGGTGGCAAACGATCTCCTCGATGATGCTGGCTGCGAGTGGGTATTGGTATGGGCATGGGCGACGGCCGCGGGAGCGACGACCCGCGACAATGCCCTGGACGGCGCTGTTGTCGTCGTTCTCGACAGCATTATTGGCGGGTGTCGTGCTCAATTGGGCTAGTTTTGGTTATGTCAATTGTCCCAGCAGGGAGGAGCCTTTGTTGATGTCGTCGTCGTGTCGAAAAGCTATTGCCGAAACCGATGGATAGGTTCCCTGGTGGTGAGGCACTTCGATGGCTTGGAGATCGGAATTTGGAGCATTTTCATTGGTTGTTGGCGAACTCCAGGGACCCAGGTGGGCTGTTGTGGGGCTGTGGTCCACCGGAAGCTCGGTGTTGAGTGTCGTTGACCTCATCCCTCTTTTCAGCACATCTGAGCTGGTCCACACCTAGAAACACAAAAGGACCGGACGCCAAAATGTAGCGACCTGAGTCATCCTGGACGTTGACCTCCTTTGTTGATGCGCTGAACTGAACTCCAGTGCATGCACCGGCAGACTAGGTACACCAGACACACGGGCAGCGTTGGACGCTCCCTGAATGTGTGCGGAGGCCACCAGACGAACTTTGTGAGCTTCCAATAGAGGGCTAGCCACGGCGTAACAACATAAAACTCCCCCGATCTCCACAGACGCCCCCCAAGCCCCCCAAGCCACCAGTCAAAATGTCCTCCTCCAACAAGCGCCACTCCATCATGCCGGCCGCGGCCCAGGCCGGACCCAAGGCGCCCGTCTACTTCTCCTCGAGCATCACCATCGCCGACTCGGCCATCCTCTCGGGCACCTACCCGATCACCATCTCCTCCGAGTCCGTGATCCACCCGCGCGCCCGGCTCGAGTCCACAGGGGGGCCGGTGAACATCGGCAGGCGCTGCATCGTGCACGAGAGGGCGCTCCTGGGCGCCGGCGGAGCCGAGGCCGAAGGGTCCGTCACGCTGTCGGACTACGTCACGGTCGAGGCGGCGGCCAGCATCGAGTGCGGCGGCACGACGGTGGGCGAGGGGACCGTCGTCGGCGTTGGTTGCAAGATTGGCCGAGGCGCAGTGATCGGGAAGGTGAATTTATTTCCTTCTTTTTTCCCCACCCTTATTCCTTTCAAGTTCCTCCCTCTTGCTTTTTGTTAGGCTGACAAGCTCGCCGCCAAAACAGCACTGCACACTTACGGCGCAGACCGTCGTCCAACCTGGCGAGAAGGTACCGGACTTCACTGTTGTCTACTCGGACGGACAGAGGCGGGCGGACAAACGGGGCGTCTGGGAGCTGAGGGCCAAGGGGCAGGCTAGACAGATCGAGGTCCTGAGGAAGCTGATTCCCAGCAACCCGGCTAAGTTCCAGTGAGCTGTGTGTGGTCTGTCACTGGGACACAGTGCATGATTCTGCTGTTTGGCGTTGTCGAAGTTATACCCAGGGCTCGATCGGTTGGATGGATGATTGTCGCTCCCTTCTTGGCTTCACGCAATTTGGCGTATAGGGTGTTTGTTAAGGTTTGGGAAGAGACCGGGTAAGAATAGTATCAAAATGAGGTCTCTCTATCATGACTTCCGTCCTCCCAGCTTTGCTATGCCATGCGGTATATTTCCACCCTACGCCATACTGTGACAATTTTCAATACAGGGACAGCGTTTCTTTTCCCTTTCAATTTCCCTTAAAAGCCCACCCACACCAGACGAGACTGTCCCATACGAAGGAATAATACGCCCGCCAAAGACTCCAGCCCTGCAGCATTATGCTACAAATATCTCGTCTTCATCCACTCGCTCGTCCCCAGGCCCAAGTTCAGCCCGTTCTCGGCCCACCACCTCCTGACCCTCGTCTGGTCCCCCAGCGAGTCCTCCAGGGCCTCCTCGATGTCCATGGTCCTGTACTCGACCCTCCTCGCGGGCCGCCCCTCCATGCCGGGCAGCTCCCCCCTCGCGTACTTCCTCCACCAGTCCAGCACCTCGATGTAGGAGTGCATGGTCGGGTCGACGAGCACCTGCGCGTTGAAGATGATGTCCTCCCCCCTGAGCAGCCGCCACGTCTCGAGCACGGCGACCTGCCCGAACCGCGACGCCATCTTGCACACCGAGTCGAGGTGCTCCACGGGGATCCCGCTCGCCATCCACCACCTCAGCACCTCGGTCTGCCCGCTCTGCGCCGCGTGCGTGAGCGACCGGCCCGGCTTGGGCGCCACCACGGGCAGGGACGACTGGTCGTCCGAGTCGGAGCTGCCCCGGCCGTCCGTCCGCCCCGCGTCCCGCCACCACTCCAGGACCCGCAGGTGGCCCTTTGCGCTGGCCTGCTCCATCGCCGCCTCGCTGTACTTGAGCGGCAGGCCCGAGCGCCGCCACCACTCGAGCACGTAGACGTAGCCGTTGCGCGAGGCCCCGTCCATGGCCTCGTTGTCGTACTGCTTCTCCAGGAAGGACGGGCTGCGGGCCCACCAGTCCAGCACGTCAGTCCGGCCGAAGTAGGCTGACGCCTTGGTGGGCACCGTCTTGCCGTCGAAGTTGCGGAACACGATCGGGCAGTGCGCCTCGATGTAGCTTAGCACCTCGGTCAGGCCGAACTTGAATATCAGCTTGATGGCCAGGGCTGAGAGGTCCGATATGTTTGTGGGCGCTGAGCTGAGCACCGCGCAGATGGCCTTCGTCTCCGCCGTCAGCAGCGTCCACTCCAGCCGGTGCATGAACACTTGCAAGGGGTCGTTGGGGTCCTTGGGTTCCCGCCGCCACCCCTGCGGCGTCGGCATCTCCAGCGTCGTGAACACCCCGAGGGCCTGCGCCAGCTCCCAGTCGTTCGTATACTCGAGGATGATGGTCCATATCTCCGGCGGGAGGATCACCCCCGCCTTCTTACGCCGGTCCTCCGCGGTCGACGCCATCTCGAGGCCACCGACAGCTCCCTCCCCGGCTGACACGTCGACGTCTTGGCCCATGGTCAGGAGGTCAGCCTGATTCTTGATTATCCGCAGCACGTCGTCCAGCCCGGCCCACTCGACGCAGCGGCGGAAGAAGGGGCTCTCGGTGATGTGCTCGTAGTGCCAAAGGATGGGCGGCAGCACACGGACCCAGTGCCACTTGCGGTGCAGCTTGCTCATCTGCCTCTTGGTGACCGGGTTCTCCCACATGGCCGTCGACATGCCCGGCACCAGCAGGATCCGCTTCGAGGCGTCCCAGCTACGAAGCACCTCGAGGATCATGGTGTCCGTGTGCCCGCCCATCATCTTGGCCAGGTGGTCCGCATCTATGGGACAGAGAACCATCAGGTCCGCCCACTCGACCAACTCGACACCCCGGTGATGGTAGTACTCGATCTGCCGCCTCCTTGTGCCGTCACAATGGTCCGGCAGCTTGAGGCTGTAGTTGGTCTCGACGGCGAGGGTCTGGGTAAGCCGCGGGGTGGCATCGTCAACGATGACCCGGATGGCCATTTTGGGGTCCTTGGAGAGACGGATGGCAATCGTCTGGGCATAGGCTGTTTCGCGGGAGCCATTGGCCACCACCAGGAGGTGCAGCTTGGACGAGCGGTTGTGATGGCTCATCTCGGAGAAGGAACTAGCCGTCGTGATAGCAGGTGGCGGCTCTTCGGGTGTATCTGGGCCGTCCATTGCGCAGATAGGTACGTATCCGCAGGTATGCAGGTAGGGATATGTCTAGGTAGGTACAGATAGGAAGAAAGAGGAGGAGGGAGCCTCCGAAAGGAGGAGTGGGAACACGAGGTGGCCAGTGGAACGAAGATGGCAGTTAACCGCTCCCGGGTAGTGGTACCACCACAGTGGGCTTATAGCATGCGGTAAGGCGGCTCTTGATAGGGCCGCCGATACAAATTTTCAACGGTGTACGAAACGACGAGATGGATCATTCCGTGGGGGTAAGCTTTGGTCTTCGGTGGGGTGTAATCCCACTGACGCTATTTGAAAAGTCCAGTCGCAAGTTTCGACGGGCCGAGAACAGTAGGTTGCTGGTCTCATCCCAGATTCTTCGAGTCCCGGAGTGAATGAATCCTGTAGCTACAGTAGGCGGACACCAGGAACAACAAAAGAAATTAATGAGCGTCTTAGCAAACAGTCGGCGGAAAGCTCAGTGTTGGAAGACAATCTCTCGAGACATCAAGTCTTGGAGTCCCGTTCTCTTGGGTTAGGCAGTGAGTGTGCTAGGTAGGTATGTATGTTTTCAGGTCGCATCTATCACTAGGTCACTGCCCGGTGAAGTGGTAATTTATTTGATGTGGCACTCATGCATCACCACTCAACGCGGCAGCTTGGCCTGCTGACCCGTTCCATTGTGCGGGGAACACCACTGTTTCTTGGCTTCGGTTTGGTCTACATTTGTGACCCACCTATGTCACTTCTGTCAAATTTCAGACGACAAAACGTCACAGCGACATGAGGTGATGCCCGGTCGTCTGGCTCTCCCATCCACTTGACTTGTGAGCTTTCCGTCACCCCGAAGGTCCCAGCCCAGAGGACGTGCCGTTTCTCGGGTAGAAGGTCAGAAACCACCGATATGAACCGAGGTGGTAGATCTACAATAAGAATAGGCGATTTCCAGGTGGCGTGTGGCCTCACACGCCTTCCTACTCCCATCACACAAGACATAACATGAGGGACCAATCTCCATAGGTAGGTAGGGTACATGTACGTAGGTATCTAGGAGTACCTACCAACTTGTTCAGTTCCCGCTGTTTCCTAGCGTCGCATAGAGGCCGCACCTTGTCTGCAGCCACCGAAGCGGACATTCCATACAACAACATGCCGCCATCTTCCGATACCAAACTAGGAGCTGAAATTCGGATGGTCTGTTGCTTTGATGAGACCTGGCTATTTACTATCTCTCTCTTTGCTCTTGTGTCTCTGCTATGCGAGTTCCCGAACTTCACAGGACTACGGGTCAGATAGCTGCGCACTACAAAGCAACAAGAATGCCAGAGAACTCCCTGATGTTTTGAGAGCAAAATAAAAAGTCTACATTTTCTTCTTGCCCTTCTTCTCCTCTTTCTTGCTTTTACTCTCTGCTCTCTCCGTTTCCTCCTTGTTCTTCTCCCCGTTCTTCTGCTCCCCCTTTTCCTTGTTATCCTCAGCCTTACTGTTCCCCTTCTTCTTCTTCCCTGTCTCCACCTCCCTTGGACGGTTCAGCGCGTGAGGATCTAGGCCTCTGCGCCTCATAGCGTTCCTCTTGGCACGATCAATGTACTTGTCGTCCTCCTCGTCGTCGAACCCGCCGAAAGCATCCTCCTGGTCGTCCCCATCCTCGCCGCCGGATATCGGCGTCCTGTCGACAACCTCCTCGCTGCCACCGTTGGGGGCCGAGGAAGCCGTGCCACCGGCATTATTGCCGGGCGTGGGCCCATGTTTCTTGAACTTTGCAACGTAGAAACCATCGACGTTGTAAGTGTGGGGGTAGTATCGACGCGTCAGCTTCAGGGAGGGGTGGAACTTTTTGCTCATGAAGCTGGTGAAGCCTTCCTTGCCGAATGGGAGACCTGTGTCCAGCAGTTCAACGTTGGATCTTCTCGATAGTGCATAGCTGACGACTTGCTCGCTGTGAGAGACAATGTTGTTAGCAAAGGAGCAACCCAAGCCAAGAGAGCGAATGGGAAACTTTACTTCTCCTCTACGGTCACACTGCACGTCGAGTAGACGATGTACCCCCCTGTCTTGGTGGCATCGATTGCGGCCAACAGGAGTTGCTTCTGGGTATGCGGAAGCTGCATGAAGTCCTTCTCCGTTTTGTTCGTCTTGACGCTGGGATCTTTGGAGATAACTCCGGTGCCTGAACAAGGAGCATCTAGAAGGACCCTGTCGAAGCCACCAATCAGGTGTGGAATCTCCCGGGCATCGTACGAGCAGACAATGACGTTCTATCCTGCTATCAGCGGCCAGACCCTGCTTATTTCGAAAGAACAAATGATGAGTTCGCGCATACCTTGGCCCCCAGACGGTGCACATTACCAATCAGACCCTATGGTTCAAATATCAGCACTTGCTCAGGTTCGAGGCAATTTGATTTCTTGTTCGCTCTACTGACCTTTGCACGGGCTTTATTGGGATCGTTGGCGAAGATGACGCCTGTGTTCTTCATCAAGGCAGCGCAGTGTGTAGTCTTGCCTCCGGGTGCAGCAGCCATCTATTCACCGGTTGTCGTTAGTGTTGAACGTAGAGCAATCTAGGTGGGGATATAACTCACATCAAGAACGCGCTCGTTCTCCTGGGGGCAAAGAGCCATCACAGGCAAAAAGGAGGCAGCAGCTTGGAGAATGTAGTGACCACCGAGGTATTCGGGAGTTGCACCGAGGGGTACGCTGGATTTCATGTCAGCCATGATTCAGGGGCAAGGCTGCGGGTCGTTCGACATAACCCTAGCAGAAAGGGCTTAAATACGCACTTGGAGTCGAAGATTTGCAGCCCAACCTTGGACCATTTACCGACCGGCTCTAGTGTCACACCACGGTTGACTTCAAAAGCAAGGTGTCAGTTGGTTGAACAAAGTGAGCCATGACAGATTAAGAGACTAACCAAGGGCTTGAGCAAGGTCTCGGCGACTTGTTCTCAAGGTGTTTGTACGGATGACGACCGGACGAGGGGTCTAACGCATGGTCAGATCGGTCCTGGAAGATCTACAATTGTGCCTTCGGCGAGGGCTGTTGAGACCTACCTCGTTTGCTTCGAAGAACGCGAAGGCTTCCCTCGCTGGGAAGAGGCTCATGAGCTTCTCCGCGAGAAACTCGCTGTAACCGTAGTCTGTTCCCCCATGACCTGTCAGCCTTATGCCTAAGAAGGGAAAGACAACTCAGTATCTCGATATCCTAATCACACAACTCACAGGCGCATATATCCTTCAACAGTTGACTGCTGTATTCCGCCCTGCTGCGGCCTTCCTCTGCCAGCTTCGAGAAGTCCTCAAGCACGCGTGTGGTGTCCGTTATCCTGGTGCGCAGCATCTGGAGATCTGGCGCCAGCATCGCCTTCGTCTTGGCGGAAAGGACGTTCTCCTCTTCGTCATCTTCGTCGCCCAGAACCTGAGGCTTGTCGCCGGCGATGTTGGTCTGCATCGCGTCCACGCGGAGCTCCTCCTCGTTCGCTGCTGCGTCCTCTTCCATCTGCTGGTCCAGAACCCTCGAGAGACCCTCGATGTTGGCCGCTGTGAGTTTCTCTTCCCTGTCAGAGTCGTCATCCTCCTCATCAGAGAAGACGAACTTCCTCTTGGTTGCTCCTTCTTGGTCTGAGTCGAAGACGGAGTCATCAGAGTCGAGGAAGTCGTCTGCTAGCCTGGCGCCATCCAGCTCGTTGTCATCAAGGCCGTCGAAGTCGTGACCTATGTCTGAAGACCCTTCATCAGACCCAATGTCGACATCTTCGTCCTCGGCCTCTTCCGACCCGGGCGCTCTCTTAGCCTTCACATTTCGAGCACTCTTGCTTTCTTTTACCACAGTAGCACCAGTCCCGGCACCGCTGGTATGCCTCGCGCTGGGCTTTGAGCTAAGACCTTTCACATTGGCCTTCCCTTTGCTCTTGGTCGGCTGTTCCGTCTTCTTCTTCGTCCTCCGCTTCTTGGCTGAGGGTACATCTGCGGGGGGGTCGTCAACCGGTAGACCCTTTTTGCGCTTCAAGTTGGCAAAGTGAGCTTCTGACAGAGGCTCGGGCGCACCCTGCTTCTTCATACGACGGCCGACACCCATTTTGCCAGTGTGCGGTGCTCCAATCAACGTTATTGTCTCGTAGACAACGACCAGATCCAGAATAAACCTCTTTTGCAGCTCCTCAACCCCACAGTAGAAAATTTTGGTTATCAACGATAAGATAGTTACCCCAAAAAAAAAATCTTATCGTCAGCATCACGTGCTTGAGCCTACCTACATTCTGGTTTGCCCCTAGCCCTTGCTCCGCTGAGGCTCTGAATCAACTCTGGGACACAAACGACCTTCATACATCGGTACCTCGTGTCTTTATGGTAGCCCACCCCAAAGGCCCCTTTAGTCTAGACGAATGGCGTCCTGCTCAAAATATGAGGCGTTACAATGCTTTCAGGACTCCCGATCATCTGAGGCCCTATTTTTGGGATGACTTCTTATAACCCATTGACCTCGGTCTCGACCGCAAATTCCCTCAACCAGCCGTCTTTCACCGTAGCTGTGTGCCTTTGTGGTCAAGCGACATAAGGCGCTGTTCTGAGGTCTGAATAAGTTATTCAGACCTCTTTTCGGCTTGCCACGAGTATAGACAAAGCTGTCCGTATATATTCTTGCCGACAGTTCAACTCTCCTCGGTTGGGCAAGTCGTCTGTGACTCTTGTCTTCGTCTTGATTCTTGCAAATATATCATCGCATTTCTTCTTGCTATCCGCGTCGATACCTTACTTTTGTCATATAATTAAGACACTCTGCAGCAACAGAGAACTCCTTTGGAACAGCCAAACCCCAGAATTTCTTGCATGATGAAGTACTTGTTTCTAGCCCTCGTCTTAGTCGAAGCCCTTCAGGTTGTCTTGGGCGCCAAGGTGACCCAAACACCCTCACCAATCCAGCCGGGCACCAACTTCAGGTGCGCCGAGTTCGAGGCCGCCAGCCCGGGGGATACATGCTACGCCATGGCAGGCAGGAACGGCCTCACGCTGGAGGAGTTCCTGCGGATCAACCCGCCGCTGTGGAATGCCGAGAGGTGCGCGGCCAACATGCTGGCAGGGTATTATTACTGCGTCAAGGTCAAGCCACTCGACCTCGCCGGCATCGGATTGTCCTTCACGGGGACGACAAAGCCTCCTCCCACCCCCACGAACTGCCAACCGATCGGGTCGTGCTACGAGTTCGGGATGCGCCTGAGAAGTTACGACAAGACGACCATGGCGTCCTGGTGCAGCTCTTTCCTCAGGACCACGGTCACGTCTACGACCGACTTCGGTCTCCCCACCTACATGTCCAGGGCGTGCAAGGCCGAGAAAAACGGTGGAATGAGCTCGATCTGCAGCTGTTTCACCGCCAGCAAGGTCACGGTGATCAGTCGTGACTGCAGGCATGTGCCCTCCGGCAGATGTCCGACTGATTAGCCTAGGATTAGATTCTATCCTCTTTTGTCGCTTTCGTTTCCAATGTTCTCTATTTTCCCCCTTAATTTTCTCCCTTCTTCTCCCCCTTTAGCTAGAGATTATCTTTTTCTCTTCTTTTTTTGAACGAACAATATGTGTGTGCGTGTGTGTGCGTGTAGCCTGCAAACCAACCGGACATCATGATACGCGGCGGGCTGTCACTTTGGCTTGGCTCTCCCAGGGACATGTAGTTTTTTCTCCCTCCATTATTTGGTTGTTTCAGATCGAAAGGCAATGTCACTATTTTCCATGGAAAATCTAAGCCCTCTCTTCTATTCAATGGTCAGCAATGCGTCTTTCCACCGCCCCCTACCGCCATGGTTTACTGTAAACTACAAAGTGAGTCTATAGCCATTGGAGGATCCCGTCGTGACAGACCGCGGATATGGATAGACTCAGGCTGCAAGCAAATAAAGGAAGGTATTTTATAAATTCTCCTTGGAGAACAAACAGAGGCTACCATTTAGCATACACTATTCGTGGCCGGGTATCTTACACATGCAATAGGCCTCTGAACGCTAGCATAGATGCAAGCCTGATACTCCCACTGAACCTCCTTTAGGGGTAAGTTCCCAGCCCTCGCCACCAAATCCATCAAATGCCATCAAGCCCCTTGCCCCTGATTTTCCTCTGATTATCCCTGAAAGCCCTCAGCTCCTCCGCGAGCTTCCTGACGAGCCCCTGATGTATCCAGGCCGCCTCGTCCGACCCGCCCATCAGGGGGCTCCGATGACCGACCCAGCTCCACGCGCCGCCTCGGGCCCTCTCGACCGCGTCCTTGCCGTCCGATTCGCTCTCTACGTCCCCGCTGGCGATCTCGTTGCCGCCGTCCACGGAGCGCTGGTCGTCCGCTCCCCTGCGCAGCCAGGTCCCCGCCCGGCTGAGCCCCTGCGGGCGTGGGTGCATGTGCGGCCTCGCCCGGCGGTGGTTCTCGGCGCTTCGCTCGTCCTCGCCCATCAGCCGGAGGTACCAGGCCCACTCCGCGTACGAGTACCTGCGCGGCGGCTTCTCGTGGAGGTGCTGCGACACGCGGTCGATCTCGTCTATGAGGAGCACGTGGTAGTCCGCGGGTTTCGATGGGACGGTGGCCAGGAGCTCTTCCGTGGCGATGCGCGACGCTGTGTGCAGCTGTTCGAGTGTGTCTTCTGTCGCGCTGGTTGTGCGTCTTGGTATGGTGGGCCGCGGGACCTCTTCTTCCTCCTTCTCTTTCTTGATCTTCTGATCCTGGTGCGACGGGGCTGATTCCTCGGCGCTGTTCGACGGGGCCGAGACCGTTGCCCTAGAGCTTTCACCAAGGATGTTCTCCTCATCTGCCAGATCTTCCTTGGATCTAAATTCTCGTTCCTCCCTGGCCTCCTCTTCGGTCTCCTCTCCTGGTTCATCGGGTGCTGTTCGCAGGCGGGCAGTGCCGAGAAAGCCAGGAGGGGTGTCTTCAATGTCCTCGTCGAACAGCATCCCGCAGGACAGCGTCTTCAGGATGGCCTTTACGTCCTTCGACATGCCCCGATCGCTTGGCAGGATGGTGATGCTCCCAAGCTCGTTCGTTATGTCGCGGATGCTCTTCACGATGGTGTCCCCGGCATTGGAAATCAGCACTGTCATGGTCGGCACCGCGAGCAACGACCAGAAGACGAAGAATGCCTTCCCCGGGTTAGAAACTGGTGTGACGTCGCCGTATCCTATTGTGGTCAGGCTCACGAACGCGAAGTAGACCGAGTCGAAGTAGGTCCACCCCTGATATTTGGCCTCGCAGTTTTGAAATACGAGGGCCCCGACTAGCCACAGCACGACCCACGTTCCAGACGACAGGCCCATGGCTATCCACCTCCGCCGATCCGCTGCCTGCCGCTGGATCCGTCGCATCAGTTTGAACTCCTTCTCCCTGCGCTCGAACTCGTTCCGGGGGCCGACACCCAGACTGGTGTTCGTTCGTGTTGGTGTGGGAGAGAAAGGGGGGAGATCCTCGATCCTCACGGGGCTGCCATCTTCTCTGATGGGAACGAGAATTTCGTGCTCCCCTCGCAGCGTCATGCGCTTCACGATGTGTCGGCGCTTCTTCTCCACCATGCGCGCATCAAGCAGACGGCGCCCGCGTTCAAGGACGAGACTTCGGATTGAGCCAATAACCAAACCGAGGCTGATGACGCCAATGAGGGCGTACGGAAAGAGGAGCGCCCTGCCGAGCGTGGTGGAGGCCGACATGTCCCCGAAGCCGACAGTGAAGAGGGTGACATCAGCCCAGTATACGGCATCCAGGTAGGCCCATCCTTCGATAGTCGAGAACACCAATGCCCCTATCAGCAGGTACATCAGGAACATGATGGTTTGCAGCATCAGGGTACGCTGGCTGGTGGTCAGCTGGAAGTCGCGGTCGTACTTGCCCGCCCTTGCACCCAGCGCCGTCACGACCAGCAGTGTGGCCACAATGAAGTAAAGCACTGTCGCGAAGACGCCGTAGTAGAACGCCTGAGACCATATGTGGTCCTCTAATGGCTCTAGGACGATAAGGCCAGCTGCTGTTGCGGTGAGCGCGAGGAGGCAGATGGCGGAGAGGTACCTGGACATGGGATAGTTAGGTGAGGCCCCATAGCAAAACATATATAAAGCCGTGGTCCAGGATAAGATGACACGAGGAAGCCTCTACTTACCAACCAACGATGGTGACTGGCATCGCTAAGGTGAACCTGATCCTCCTCGCCATGTTCAGGAGCAAGAATAGGTTCGCTACCAACGCAACCA
The DNA here is from genome assembly GCA_003049395.1 of Pseudohalonectria lignicola. Lineage (NCBI taxonomy): Eukaryota > Fungi > Ascomycota > Sordariomycetes > Magnaporthales > Ophioceraceae > Pseudohalonectria > Pseudohalonectria lignicola. Next base: position 84,073 of record PYSP01000160.1, read on the forward strand.
CCAGCTGTATGGCATTGACGATGAGGAGCCTGTTGTCCCAGGGTCAGCCGCATGCTTCTGTGTAAAGTCGCAAGAAAAGAGAAGGGCTTTTCACCATGCTCACCATTCTGGATCGTTAACAAAAATGGCCTGGTCTATACTGGTGCCCGCTGGCAAGTACTGCCTCCACGGTCTCACGAGGGCGCAAATACTAAAGGCAGATGCAACCGGCCCCAAAGTGCCAGCGATCATCGGGAATGCGGACGAGGCAAACCACCAGCGACTATATGTTTTCCACTCATCCTGTCAGAGAAGCGTTGAATCTGGAACGAGGGCGATGATTGAATTGGCCGAGCCGGATATTATTGCAAAACAGGTGCAAGGAAAAAGGCAAGAAGAAAAAGGGAGATACCATACGTTGGATCAGCCGGTCTTGGATTTTGCTGCATCTCCTCGCACATCTTGTGGTCGCCATTCCTCCTCCCCTCCAATTCCAACGCCGCCGCGTCTTCCGCCTCTCTGGCATGTTTTTCGACGTGCTCCCCACTGGCGTCGTTCATAGCTGAGAAGCCAAGATGAGGGAACAGGCAACTAGAAGTCACGGCACGCCTCGTCGTGGAAGCCGTCTAAGTCGATGTCGTGGGCTTTGCGAGCTTGCTTGCATCCAATAACAATTCAGCGGATTCATCAAGGAGCCGCTGCAGTCATGGTGATACAAGCTCTCCGGTTCAATCTTTATTGCCTTTCCGCCTGAACTTGAGATGGTGTTTGTCGTCTTCATGCTAGAAACATTTAGAGACATAGGTAGTAGAAGAGACGAAGGGTCACGGTAAGTATTCGGCGCCTCTGGACCTAGCTTCATTGATAACTGCATCTCAAATCGCTTCCCTGATCTGATCGGATCAAATGACGTCGCACTCGATTGGTCCCGTGGCTTCCCTTGAGAGACAACGAGATCCATGGCAGCTTGACTTTCAGCGGGAGGACTGGGGCCGCCCGGGCCCGAGGGGGGCTTGGCGGGTGGTCCCACCCGTTGAAGCTTAACTAACGGTGTTACTGCTAGTACATGGCGCCACGCTGATTGGGCGGCGGTAACCCACTTATCCCTGCACTCCTTGTGTCAAGCAGAACGTGCAGACTGCAGCGAGCCAAGCACTAAGCAGCAAGCTCTCGCCAGATCTTCGCGAGGCTCGGCGAGGGGTAGCCAGTGGTACTCTGCTCATGGATAATCCATCCTTCTTTCCACTCGGAGTCCCCACCGTTCATCACAGGTAACACACCAGTCCTGAGGTGATTGTCAGCCCAACCTACGATTGTTTGATAGGGTTCGGAGGTGTGCCAACATTCTTTATAAATCACGTTTTGTGCTTTTTGCTTTATCTGTGCGTAGTAGGTAGGTATCCACTTGCCATATCGCGGGGCCGGCGCGTGTCTCCCGCACTTGGCAAGCTTGGGGCCGTATCGGCGATCGTCGGCGCTTGGGATGGGGAGCCCGGGCACAATTGCAACCTGGTGGGTGTGTTCCAGTCATACGAGAATGCCAGTAACGCCGAACATGCGCCAAATTTACTCAACCGCCCTTGCCACAGTGAAGCTAATCCATCAACCTCGACTAGTCTAGTATCCACGGCAAGCATTCATTACTTTCAATAGTTGAAAATGCCAATATGGAACAGGCGGCTGAGCTTTGGACTTGGTCGCGAATTAAACAAGGTACCGACTAGGGGAACACGGCGGACTTTTGTTGCCTATACCCAGCATCGGTATGAGACGGTTGTAGTGCCGTGCGGCTCTTCCGGCAACATCGATGTCGACCTCCACAATGTCTCATCCCATCCTCCTGATACCCCTTTGTTGATATATCTCCCACCCTTCTCCCGGTCGCCGGGGCAGCTCCCGGCTCTTCTTCCATTTGCGGCCCGATACCCCACAGCGGTCATCCGCTACCGCTGGCCGGAAGATTCCCTTTCAGAAAATCACATTCCGGCTGGCAGGCGGCAGCAAGAGCCCAGAGATGGAGGACCAGAACCGGCAAGCAACGTCACCCCTCTCCACTGGCCCACACCTATCCATGACATCCTTTTCGGGTATGAGTGGCTCGTCCGAAACTTGGCGCCGGAGGGCCGCGCGAGGAGGAACGTCTACGTCTACGGCTCCTACCTGGGTGCCTCGCTCGCCGCGGCGCTTGCCCTTACCGAGTCGCACACACACCAGCGGATGGCCGTGCGGGGTGTCGCGCTCTACAACGGCATCTACAACTGGACGACGTTCCTGCCCGACCACCCGATCAACCACCCGACACCAACCCGGAGGACAGGGCTCATGGACGTCCTCGCCGCCACGGCCCGGTGGCAGGATGACCTAGAAGCGGCCCATGCGAGGGAGGCGGCTGACGAGGAGGATGCGGGCTCGACATTCCACTACATCAAACAACTTACGCCCACTCTGTTCAAGACGCCGTCCAACCTATTCGACCCGTTCGCGAGCCCCTGCTTCTTCTTCCACAGCACGGGGATGCTCGTTCCACCCTCGTTCGACCGGTCCGCTCTCTCCACGGCTGAAGGTTCCGCGGGAGAGGAAGGGGCGGCGGGCCCGCTCCCGCAGGCCCTCCTCGAGGCGGTGTCCGAGCTCTCGCTGAACGGTGAGCGCTCGCCACACCGCCTCCTCGGCGGCGGCGGCGCCGACGACCCGGAGTCCGCCTGCCTCGAGACGGCCTATAAGGCGCCCCGGAAGGGGTACCTCACCTTCCCGCCGCGACAGTCGAGCCTCCGCATCCCCGAGGCCCTCATCATGCACGACACCGCACTCCCGCTCCACGCCGCCGGCCGGAGGAGGCCTCGGAGCAGCAGCAGCAGCGCCGGCGGCAGGAGGGCCGGGAGGAACCACTTCCTGAGGAACAGCTTCGCCGCGCAGGCGGCGGAGCTGGCGGGCCTGATGCGGAGGAGCGTGAACCTGCTTGAGCTGAAGGAGAGGCGGAAGTGGGATCACGAGTTTGACGATTGGGAGGTTGAGGCTGAGAGGAGGGTTGTGTTACGGGATGTTGGCGGGCTTGAGGAGAGAGATGGCTGGTTGGGTAAACAGGGCGAGGAGGCTGTGGGGCGGTGGTTGGAGGACAAGATGGGGTTTTGATTGAGATGTGTGGGAATGTTTACATATTTTTTTGTATGCTCTTTAAGAACTGGGTAATATTTGCCCCTTGGATGTCCTTTGGAAATGCTATCATTGTGCTCATACAAACCATAGCGCTCCTTCCGTTAAGACTCTCAGCGGCTCGATAGGCGAACTGGCGAAACAACCACGAGGTCAGCCAACAGCGGTTTGGCTTAGCGGCTCTGACTGAGATATGTGCACAGAAATAGCTTTCCAATTTTATCGGAAAAGTGTGGTGGACGGCGATGAAAGACATCCCATATTGAGGCGATAAATTCTTTGGGTATAACGAAATATCAACTTTCAACAAAAATCCTCTAAATCTCTTCGTCTTCCATCGTCCCTCACCCGCAACCACCAAGGCCACCTACCTCAAGTCCGGCCTCCCATTCAGTCTACCCTCCTCTTTACCATCCCATTTCATCGATAATGCATCACAATCAGAGGCCTCTCACCTCAGCCAGCCCTCGCCGCAAACATAGGCCCGCCAGGCGGCGCCCCCACCCCCGGACCGCCGGCGGCGGCAGCGGCATAGTGCACAACAGGCGGCCTGCCGGAGTCGTCGTCGTTGTCGCCGATGTCCGTGTTCAGGGCGAAGCCCGCACGCTCTTGCCTCCGCTTCACCACCTTCACGACGGCGAAGGTGATGAGGCCCAGGACGAGGAGGCCACCGACCGCCCCGCCGACGCCCGCCCCGACCTTGGCACCGAGCGAGGGCCCCGTGCTGCCGCTGCCGGCGTCGGAGCCGGCAGCGGAGGACGACTCCGTGGGTGACGGAAGGCCCGTGCCGGTCGCGGTCGGGCTGCCGACCGTGGTCCCGTTCGTGTACGCCCCCGCGGTGGTGTTGCTGCCCTTGCCGCTCGCCGTCGTCGCTAACGTGGTGGGCCGCGAGGTCGCTGTCGTGGTG
>PYSP01000161.1:0-87168 GCA_003049395.1 Pseudohalonectria lignicola
CCCCCCCACAAGTTGAATTCTATGCTTGCAGTGAGCGGTCAGCAGGCATTGAACCTCCCAGTCAGCAATGCAACGATACGTGCTACGATAGAGGTCGGCAGGATCCTAGTATACCCACGGAGAGGAATGGACATTGTTGGTAAATAATCCAGAGATGGTCCCAATATGGAACAAAGTGGAAGCCGGCTGGACATACCGATAGCTAAGGTAGTCAATTAGGTCTCGAGGTGACGCAGCAGTCAAGACAATGATTCGTTCTACACCAACCAGTGCAGCCCACCAATTCATGGTGTTTTCAACAGTGGTTTGGAAGAGAACTTGGGCGACACCCACCAAGATTTTAATTGTCTACAGAGTAGCGACTCTAATCCGCCAAGTAACCCTGAAAAGGATAAAGATTGCTCTACTGCATACTAGTCCGGTGTTAAATTGCGAGTCTGGTCCAATGGCTCCCTGCTCGTGTTGGAAAAGAACACACGTAGTCGGGTAGTATTTGCCTCATCGCTGACACACAATGGCTTAGGTTACAGTTTCTTATGGGAGTCCATGAGCAGGCAACGGGGCGGTCGCAGGATCCATCGTTGATGATCCCACCGCGATTCCAGCCGGAGCTCATAATGAAGGTGGCCACCACTGCGGTGCGGACGAGGTGAGATTAGCCTTGGTCTGTGGGTCCTGGGCAAGTTGAAGAGCCCGTTCTGAAGCCTAAGCAAACCACGAGAAAGTGGAGACCGACAGAGAGGCAGTTGTACCTACAACTCCCAGGTTTACATTTGCTTCCTCCTTAAACGCACCAAATCCTCCAATAACCTACTCGCTAACTGAGTCCAGGCTGTTTGCCGTTAGTATCATACTTATCCGTATATACAGAGAGGAGTGAGCCATATGCAGAAGAGGCTTTACAACCTGCTAGTGCTATTAGCTCTCTAACAAAAAAAAATACATACTTAAAAAAAGGTCACCCTCGCTAGACTTAAAGCCACTTACTGAAAGGGTTCGGAAGAAATAAACACGGTTTCAAGCGGAGGTTGGCATGGTAGTAGGGATGTTTTGTGAGGTTACTTGCTATGTATTTTCAGTTACACATATCCGGAGCTTGTCACCAGGTCGGCAAAGGTATATCGGCAGGGCAAATGGTGGATGTTTCAAACTGCCTGAAAAGGGATTGGATTGAGTGTTGACTGGGGACGGGTGACGGGGGTGAGAATCATGATGATGGATGATCCCACCAAGAACCACCAGCCCACGACTGCTAGGGATGGTTGAGCCAGTCGTCACACTCCACAGGGGTCTCGTCGTTGCGAGCTTGTCGTTGATGGTGCACTAATTTGCTCCACCTACCACGGTATTAGCCGTTCGCTATGGGCCTCGTCCTCGCTATTTGGGGCAGGCTGGCCAATAGGGGGTGATATTCTAGTAGTGTAAACTGCCCGGCTACATTGCACTTCCCAGTACTGCGTGCTGCGTACTGCGTAAGGCGGGCGACACCGGCCGAATGACAATTATCTCAAGGAATTTTTGTATCACACTGAACGGATGGGGTGTAATTAAGAGGAAGCAGCATCCATGGAGCAGCAAATTTTTAGCGGGTCGTGGCTGGAAAATCTCAAGGTGCCTATCCCCCTTGATCGCTACCTAGCCACAGTCGGTTCGAGCGACCGGCTTCAAGCCGCGAACGGGCAGGGCAACCACCTACCCTACCAACCCACGGACAGGTTTGGTTTTATTTGTGTGATGGGGCAGGATGGTAGGCTTGCTCAATCAGCGCTGTGCCGCCTCAGTCACTTCCGCAAGTCACAGACATCTCCGGCGAGGTTGGCGCGTCATCCATGCCAACATGCCACCATAAAATCCACCAGCAGTGTAATTTACAACTGGGGGCAGACAGAAGACGTCGCAGGTTTGGCTGTGGCGACCACCAAGCTCATCCCTACCTACTGCGTCCCCCTTCTCGTGGTGGATCAGGAAATTTCGACGAGACTCCAGCCACCCACCTACGCAGTAGGTAGGTATTACTGTGTACAGCTACGTAGTACTCATTTCCTCCCTTTTCATTCGTATCATTAGAGCGAGGATTAAGACCGAGCCCCTTCGACTGGCTGAGGCAAATCAATCCAGAACCACCAGGCAAGGCTAGTGAAGCGGCCGACATTTAGAGGAAACAAATCACCGCAGGAGACGGGTCGAACTCGGTAATAATCCGTTCACGTACCCAGCATGCTTCCTGAGCCAACAAGCGGCGCTAGCCCGCCATGAGTCGTATCCTGCTGTGCCCGAAGTCAGAGCCTAATGAGGTGCAAAATGAGTGAAGCCTAGGCGGTTGGCATAAACTTGCTATGCATTGTCCATCTTTCCCAGACAGTCAATAGCGAGCGGCCATTGTCATATGATGAAGCAGAACCCAGCTGTGCGGAAGCCGCCGGCCGGATAGGGAGAAGCGAGCGAGTTTGGCATTTTGGATCGACCAAAGAGAGATGTAGATAGCCAGAGACATTTCAAACTACACTATCCGACGGCTCAGACAACTCGACAAACATTTCGCAGCCCCGAGATAACCGGCTCTCACCATCAGTTGTTGGTTCGCATCGTAAGTGGTGAGCCCCAGCCAACAGGAATGGGACGGCGGGCTCGTGTCAAGCTCGGAAGGGAATTGACATGTTCCACGTCCTAGACAAAACTGATGCTGGAACTCGGAAACGGCGAACGCAAATAACTGGTCGCAAATAATCGCCAGTCCATATTATTATTTTTCCACTTATTTTTGCTTTCGGCCACTCGTCGGTCAGCACATCGGAAGTTCTGATTGCATTCAAGTTTGAAGGTGCGGTACATATTCGAGCTCCTTTTCCACCAACGGTACGGACGTACGGCATACGTCTATCACCCAAAGCTTGCTGGCGTGTCAGTCCCTTCAACTGCAACGGAATTGTGGAGGCTTCCTGGCCCGCAGGTGGCTTCAACGCGCTTCGCTGTGTAAATCAATAGGTGTGTTCCATGGACCGCAAAGTCAGAGTACGGAGTACGTCGCCTGTGACTAACCGTACCTACTATGTATTGAAGGAGTGTGCATGCAGTACTTTGACGCTGATTAGCCCTAGCCCACAGGGCCCGGTTGCTAGTTGGAGTACTAGTAGGCATCCTATCAGTGGCTAGAGCGAAGACGAGTTGTCACCAACAGAAGGAGCCAGGTTCCAGTCATTTCTGGTGCGCGTATCCGTAGTACGTACTCTGTAGTGTAAATTCTGAGGACTTCACCAGTCTCTCTCCTCTCAGATCACACCCCAAGTCGACCTCGGGTTCACGCCCCGGGAGAACAACACCAAGTCAACAAGTGCAAGACTGCCTGACTGGGACCCCTACCCTAGGTAAGCTCTTCCCTCCCCCGTGCGCCGCAGACTGTTGAGACCGTGCTATGGTGCTATGGGAGGGTTGAAGGAGCATGAGGACCTCCTATAGCTGACAGCGACATGGGCCAGCCAACCCCCGGTACGCTGCCGTGCAGCTCCCGCCTCTTAATACGACAACGCCCAGCCCGAAAAGACAGCGTTGCGCCCCAGCACGGGAACAGACCGAACAGAAAAGGAGGGTGGAGGGTGCGAATTGACACACTAGTACAACTTGAGTAAGAATGGACACCGGAAACATTCAGCGGGAAATATGGGTTTTGCCCCGTTGCCAACCCTGTCTTGGCTGCCAGCGGTTTGCAGTCTGGCTTCGCTTTTTGGCACTCCACTCAGATGCCCACACTCCACTGCACGCCCAGTACAAGGTGTCCGTTCCAACACACCTCTTGAAAGCCACCCTAAAACCGCCCCACCCAACATCAGCCATCAGCAAGTACTAGCAGGAAGCAGCACACACCCCTGACGTACGAACTGCTGCTATGCAGTACTGCATCACAGGCGGGTGGGGACGATGGTGGTAGATTGAATGGCAAGCCGTCCCATGTTCCATGCGAAGAGACAGGCAAGGTCGTCGTCTCGAATTGTGATACGTGGGGATCAGCTATCCAGCCAGCGGGCGGATGAGGAAGTGCCTTTTCCATATGCAAGTACGCTTTGCCGAAAACGTGGTAGCGATCGGAGGAGGCTCCTGTCACGGTTACCCCTTTCGCACATTCCTCCCTGCCTTTTTCATCCTTTGCCCTCTCATGAGCCAACCCTTCATGGGACATTCAAAGCTGCCGAGTACGAATGTATTATCAGTCGTCAGAACCTGCAAACCCGAAGAGACAGGAGATGGAACCCCGTATTACACTGAGAGCCCGCAGTGCACAACTTCCCTTCCACCTGTCGCAAGCCGTCCTTGCCTTACATCTTGGTTTGGACAGGCACGACCCACTCTTCTGCGATGATATCTGACTCTGCAGCTGTCCATAGACTGAGTACCTCTAGGTACCTATCGTACGGACACAAATTCGCAAGACCTGTAAGGAGTGGCGCTTGGAAAGCTGGGAGGCAAACCGGCTTGTGTGGCACTGGCCCTTGACCCTTGACAGACACATGCCGAAAACAGCAGCTGAATGGGTAATCCGTTTCGTACCGTTGTACCTTCCCAGCACTAGATGGAGTACGGATACCGTGGGTACCTTCAGTACTTGTCAATGTGCCCCTCAAGCCCCAGAGTCGGTCCAGCCCCACATAGCGACACCTTTTCCCTCTTCTTTTCTTTTTTTCTCCCCATCCCTTCCAGAATCACAAGAAGCAGGGATTAGACCGGCGTGGAGCTGTCCCCAGCCCTGCTCCCCTGGCTCATCTGCCCGTCTACCTCACACCGCCCTGGAAAGCGGGCCAAGCGGAGCTTTGACCATCAATAGGCTTTCTTGGCCATCTCGTCGCGATAGGTCACCACTCTGGATGCACTCGGAGGCGGAACTCGTCTGAGCCGGCAGGGAGCCACGAACCGGCCATGATGCACAATATTAAATACTAGATAGACTAAAAGGCACTCACACACGCAGGGTACCTCGTGGCCCAAATCTCCCAGGCAAGATGGAGCTGTATATTGTAGAGTTTTGATTTGTACTATAACCAGTTGCCGTCAATGCTAGTCGGAAGGGGCACATAGACTAGTATCATTATCGTACGTACCTACCTACGTGTGTTGTTAGGCAGCCCAGGAGCACCATCAAAAGGGGTTGCCTGTACGGGTACGCAGTAAGTTAAATGTGCGTCTAACACGCATCCCGCTCTCTCACGCCGAGCCTACTGACAGTACTAGCAACACAACACAAAATCAAACGGACGGCCCCTCGGGGATGTATGTGCGACCCATACGTACTTGCCTACTGCGTAGTACGTATTACTTAGATCGTATGCAGAGAGCGCGGATTATGCGTATGCCCTGACTACGTACTCTGTACATATACTGGCGGGTAGTTCAAAGCCTTTTGGCAGGATCGTCGGTGCCATCATCTATGCAGTCCACAGGTCGCTGGTTCCTCCCTGAGAGCATGGGAGCCCTACCGAGTGACAAGTAATCCGTACTTTGTACGTACAACGGAGGCCCAGGATTTGGCTGGGAAGGAGTGGGAGGCAAGGGGAGGAGTTAGGGAGGTCAAGTCACCTAGGTAGGCTTGCAGGTCGCCAAAACACGCCGTTGGGTCGCCTCAGGCTCCTTCAACCCCCCTGTTGCTTTTCCGGTTTGCTTGCGAGCATGCAACATGGGCCATGCCCACGACATTAGCCCATCACACTCCCAGGACGGCAGCCCATTCGGCCATTTCTCCCCGTCACCCTGTCCAACTTTGCAACCCGGTCTGATCCACCACCCTGTCTGGGGCCACCCACAAAGCCCACCTCACCTGCAGACCGCAGGTCACAGCACCTTCCAACTTCCACCGGCCATCATCCATCGTCTATCGTCCATCTTCCACCGTCCTGAGGACAGTGTTTCCTTTGCCTGCCAATAGGTACCATGTACCGCCCCTGTCCCACACCCAATATGTGGGACGCCAACGCTACCGCGACGGTGCCGCAAGCCATCCCCGAGCTTGCAGGTTGCAAAAGTTTAGATGACCCTTTTTTTTCCTCCCTCCCTCCTTTTCTTCTTGTCCTTGTCTGTCCCAGACCCAGTTGTGCAAGTTCCTGTTCTAGTCCCAGTCCCAGTTCCTGTTCCAGCTCCCATACATCTCACATTCCTGGCATGTACCGATTTTGTCAATCGGAGAACCCATGCACGTCCGCATGTTTAAGAGCTTAAGGTAAGGTAATGGGATAGTCTATCCGAAGTCGATGCTGAATCCCTGCCGCCGTCCATATGACGCAGGAGAAACACTACGACACCCATCGTTCCTTTCCACCAGCCGCCTCCACAAACAGTCAAGGACACGCACATCAGTCCCTCACCTTGGGAGCCCTTTGGCAGGCACATACATGCCAAATAGCCCCGTTTTCATTTATTATTATTCCCTTCGACCCTTCCATGCCAACATGCCCATCCTCATGTTGTCCCCCTCTGCACCAAGTCTGATATACCCTTCGGACCTGTCCACCTTCCTCTATCCTCCCTAACCGTATATACATACCGGCCAGAGGAACGCATCCTCTCAGCCTTCTCCTTCAATGTCCCCTCAATAACAACCTCACCACCAGACACTTGCACGGCACGCCACACTGCCAGTAGTTCTGTCCAACCCGTCTTTCTTCCATACTTCCTCTCTATCTCTACCTATACCAAACAAAGTCTACGCCCAAGATGATGCCCTCGTACGCGAGCATGAACGCGGTGGTCCCCGTGCCCACGGGGTCCGTCGCCGACCCCTTTCTCGATGACATTTCGAGGCAAATGCAGATGAGCATGTCACAGTCCAGAAGGTACTCCCGCGGGTCGAACGGCCACGGCAGCCACGCGTTGCATATTGGAGCCCCAATCCGCGTGACGAAGCCGTCCAGCAGCGCGAGCAACAGCCCCAGGTCAGCGATGTTGCAGGCAAGGAGGAGGACAGTGATGAACCTGAACGACTGCCTGGTTTCCCGGCGGAACCAGCAGCTTCTCGAGCACGCACACCTGCCATCACCCGCCATCGAGCCATCGATGGATGACCCCATGAAGAAGGCTGCTCGTCCTGTGAGCTGGCACCCGTCGTCTTCGCACCTAGCGCACTATCAGACACCGCAGCACCAGCACCAGCAACAGCAGTACCAGCATCAACACCAGGCCACCCAGCTCACTCAGTATCCTTTCCCGCCATACAACGAACTTGACTTGTACCAGCAATATCAGCAGCAGTTTCCCCCGACACCCGTTGCCTACTCTGGATATAACTCGCCCGCCGCATTCTCGCCGTTATCACTACCCTACTCCGGCTTTGAGGCTCCTCAATACCTCGCTGCCGCCCCAGAGAGCAGCTGGGCGTCTGCATCCACCAATACACAGAACTCGGCATCCAACGTCCTCCCGTCACCCTCGACTCTGGAATGTCCCGGCCTGACGGAGCATGGCCACCACCAACCCTCGAGCGAAAGCGCCCGCAGCAGCTCTTCTTCCTTGGAGATCAGCTCTTCGTCCAGCTCCACCGCCACGTCCCGGTGGAACTCCTTCCTCACCCATGGCTTCAATAAGGCCACCGCACCGCCCACGCCGGACGCATACCCGACGGTGCCACCTCCGGAGCCTGTAATTCCCTCGGATGAGGAGTCGATCCCGTACCAGCCGCTCGAGGACGACGAGGAGGAAGGCGAGATTCTGATCGGGATGGGCCTGTACGACCCGCCGGAGAAGCCCCTCGTCGATCCCACGCTGGAGACGTACCGGAACTCTGTGGCGCACCTCCTAGGCTCTGCCTATAACTACCCTGAGCCGACCGGGAAGGGCCTCAAGCTCGAGGATGCGTGGGAGCCGCCCGCGAAGAAAGAAGAGGAGGAGGATAATTACGATGACGACGACGACGACGACGACGAGAGCAACAGCGACAATGTGGCTGATGAAGATGACAAGGAGTGATGATCCTTATGTCTGGCTGGCTTCTATGCGTCCGCCCTTTCCCCCACCACACCTGGGGTCTTTGGACGCTTGTACGACTATTTACAACCATGACGACATTCTGTATATATAAGTTTATCAAGGGGAAACAATCACTGGTTTCGGTTTTTATTTCAACTAGTAGCCGGCGAACGAGCACAGGGGAAGGCCGATGGTCTTCACAATTTCTTTCTAGAGAACAAAATCTTTGGGCTGTCTTCAAGGGTTTGGAGGAAACGGATGGAGCAAGGAAAGGAAACGGATTATTATCGATACCCCACCAACAAAGCCATGTGTGTGCTACGAGGAGCAAAGGATAAAGAGCTGGCTTTCTGGTAGTCTAGGCCAATCAGAAAGAACAAACATTTTTGATGGGTTACCCGCTTGTTCCTTTGGCATGCACAGGCGACAACTGACAAGAACTCCATAGCGCTTACGTATCCTCCTGTCCTCCTCACCTGCCCTATGGCGCACGGGCCAGTCACCTCGGATCTAAGCTTGTGAACTGAATCTGTGAGCTTGGATAATTGTAGTCAACGATTGAGAGCCCTTGCCTCTTTCGGTCATGCTCGTGCCACCTTGGTCCCTAGGAATCTCATCGGGGGCGCAGAGCCTCGGACACAAAAAGGCCAAACCAAGAAAAACAACTAGACTCACACCCCTGTCGTGGTGTGGTTCGCTTTTTAGCTGCCAGTTTCGAGCCGTCCATTCCTTTGCCTCCTCCTGACTCTCTGGTTGCGTGGGTCAGAGCGGAGTGGTACCTCTCCTGGCTGGTACCTCCCGTCTCATCAGAGGCGCTGGTTCGTGTAATAATTGGCTAGTACGTAGTAGCAGTAATAGTGGATCCCTTCTTTACTTGTTGCCCCTTCCAGCTGCTCTGGACGGGCTAGTGGGAGGGGCGTGTATTCATCTGTCTGCCCACACAAGTTTCCGTTCCAAGGTTGGCTCGAGCGTTCGAGAAGGCCAAATCCCTTGTGAGAGCTGCGCATTTCTGTGCCTTCCCTACTAGGTAGTAGTGCCTACCATGCATGGTAAGCGCCTAAAAACAGAACCCCCGGAGCGAAGCGCAGCGATCGAGCTAGTGGATTGCTGCGAGTAGGTACGGTACCGCCGGCCCAACGGATTGAAGGCTTGCTTTGTCGACACCCTAGCTGATTCCCTACAACATGGTAGGCTGCTATTCACTCCCTCCGCAGCAAGTTCCTCTATCCCTACCCGCCGCTTTCGCTAAACATGCAGTACCTTCCAATGAAGGAATTGTCGTTCATTCCCACCAGAGGACTTGAAGTCTTCCTTCCGGTCGTAGCATGGACAACGGCCGGTTAGAAGGGCGCCCGGTCCAATAGCCACAATATGACAGCATTCCCAGAGAGCTCCACTGATGGTTCTCCTTCGCCTGCTTCAAATGGGTGATTTCTTGAGGCGAGATCACAGCCGAACCAGTTGAGCAATCATCCCAACAGAGGTCAATCACGTGACAGGATCTCACGTGATGTCTTATAATTGTCAGGACAGACAACAATAGCCTCCATAGGTACTACAGAATTCAACTTCTTCTTCCCGAGCGTCCTAGTCCCAAGCACGCAAGATAGCTTTTCAAATGTCTCCCAACACTGGATGAGGTGGGGTTGATCAAGGGGAGAAAAAGAAAGAAAAAGAAAGAAAAAAGGAACAGAAAAGAGTGAGAGCTTAGGCGAGAGCCTAACTCTCGAGACCATGTGCCACATCCTCACATGCTGTCGACAATCGCACCCACAAGGGGGACACAGATGGCGGCCTCCCATCGGAGGAAGTGAAGCTGGCGGGTTCTCTCCACGATGGCTTGTCGTTGCCGTCCGAAGTCAGAGAGCTACCTACTTCTTTACGGCTCATCCAACTATGACAACCTCCTACTACGTAGTGGAGCCGCGGGAGGTCGGCGGATGCAGCTAACCACATTTCAACTTGTAGAACGAGGAGAAAAGGGGCAAGCAATGCATCACAGCGCGGCCCTGTCGGCCGCATACGGCGAGTGAATCCATGCCTCGATGATGATGGGCTCAAGGTCAAGGACGACGGGCTGTAGGTCGGCCACCACGGTGTCTCCGGCTATTCGACCGCTCTTCGTCTCTAGAGGAGCATTTGATGACCTTAGCCTCGCATTTTGCCACTGTGGGGGTATAGGGCCCAATGATGGGCACAAGATGTTCCGGCGAAGAGATGACCCACCGCCTCAGAAAGCTCAGGCAAGCTGACATGTCTGCAGTATGCACCTCGTAGTGTACATATCTACACAACAGCCGGGCTGCAGAGTGTTTGTGGGGGTGGGGGTTGCAATGGTGAGGCCGCCGCCAAGTTGACCGACGACGCCTCGGCGGTCGTTAGCCGACTCAGTGGGAAGGGGGTCGACCGCACCGACCCGGAGTCTGCCCCTCCCTCGGACGACAGCCGTGCTCGCTACCCCGCCCACCCTTCCGGAGCGCATCAAACGCTCGCTCATCATCTACGGGAACTTCGTCGGTCTCGGCTTCATGATAGCGCTGGCGTACACTCAGTTAGCTGGCTGCTGAGGAGGACGATGAACAGGAGCCTGAAGCGGTACGACGCGCCGGCCGCCATGTCGGTGGCGTAGTTCCCAGGGTCAACTGCGGATGTGTCGGCATGTCGCAGCTTCTACCCGGCGGCGGCTGCATCCTAAGATTCCAGGAGCGGTGGGGATACAAGTAGTGAAAGAGCCTGTTCGTCATCTTCCTCCAGAGCCTGGCATCAAGCTGGGGACTGTCACGGGTCTTGATCTGTCCTCGGCCTGCCGCGTCTTCCTCCCTCGCTGGCTCAACTACTTTCTCTACGCCTTGGGTCGCCATCATAGCGACCGACCTAGCGGAGGTGAGCCTTTGAAGCTATCCTCTAACCTAGCCCCCTTCCTTGGTCAAAAAAATCCAAAATCCTCCCCGTAGAGCCCCTTACGTCAGCATCGTCGACGGATGCGGGGCATTGTAAGGTTTATTATATCCCGTCCTTGGCCGCTATCAAGTACTAGCTTAAATACTTTATACTCGAGCTAGGTGTCGCTCTTCACTTTTGTCCTGTTCGTAAACTCGGCCATCCTAGCCCGGACGCGGTCGACGCCGACATATTCGCCATCCACACGCTGCTCCTGGGGAGTATCTCGCCGCCGGCGGGGACCGTGTTCACGCTTGCGCTACTCCTATCGGGCGTCTCGGCCGGCATCGTCTGCACCATCGCGGGCCAGATGGTCAGCGAGGGGACGCTCAACCGTAGGATGAGGCCGTGGCTCCGCCGGCTCGTCACGCGCCTCATCAGCATCACGCCCTCCATCGGCGTCGCCGCCGCCGTCGGCAGGCCCGGGCTGAACTCCGCCCTGACGCGGCGGCCTCGCAGGTCGTCCTGAGCAGCGTCCTGCCGTTTGTCACGGCCCCGCTGATCGTCTTCACCTGCCTCGACCGCTGCATGACCACCATCTGGCCGGGCATGGCACGGTTCCACGTCGAGAGGGAGGTAGAGGTGGTCATGTTCGCGGGACGCCACCGCCCGCCGCGCCGCGGACTCCGAGTCCGAGGGCGCCGTCAGGATGGCGAACTCTTGGTGGGTCGCCATCGTCGCCGTCCTGGTTTGGCTCGTCAGCACCGTCATGAACGTCGGGGGAGGTCTAAACCGCCGGACCATTGGAGCACGGGCGACGGGGACCGGCTCTAGCTCGACCATTATTGCGAACACGACAAGAGGCTCTTGCCGGTCATGACAGGCAGCAGAGAGCCAGATCGCAGAACTTTTCTTCTCACACTTCTTTACCGACGAACATTGAACGGCACCTTAAGACGATTGCATAGGAGAGAACGCCAGGGACGGAGAGAAACCACTGCTTTGGAAAGAATCCAAGTGCCTTTTGTAACTATCATACACACTCATTCTCAGCTACGACTGGAATTCACACGGCTATGTACGGTTGGAGTAGGCAAGGGGCGAGATAGACCTTGCCGATGGGGAGAGGTTAATAGGTAGGCAACCGAACACACCCTTTAGCCAACACCATTTTCCCCCCAGATAATTGAGCTCCATACATACATCCTTTGGTCTCTGCTTACCTGCGTGTGTTGTCCGACTGGAACTTGCTGTCGGGCTGGCTTTACATTGGGCATATTTCCATTTCGCTCCCGAGTCGACCGACTTGCATCGGAATGGCAGCGCCACCTGGAGATGCCACCGTCGGAGTGCGGCTGCAGAGCCGGGCAGCCATGTCGTTCGTCGCCTTGACATTCATGAGTCTCTGGTCTCTTTATCGGGGACTCGCAGGCCTCGGTGGGACTTCAGCAGAGTTGTGAAGATCCAGGATCCGTAAACTGCTATTAACTACATCCTCACAGGCTACAGGTCACAAGTCCAGCTCGAGGTCACATTCAACTCCCCCCCGACATACCTCGGCCGCCTCTTATACAAGCAGACCGGCCTCTGCGCATAAACATTCAGACCCCCATCCCTGAACGAAGTCGCCACGAACTGGTCAGGCCCCGTGCCCCCCGTCCTCTCAACCCAGTCCACCAGCGCCATCAGGGCGTTGTTCCCAGGCCTGTCAAACCCGGGCGCCACGGCGGCCGCCGCGTTGCCCGACTGCGCCAGCGCCCACGCCTGGCCGGCGGCGCCGAAGTACCACGGCGCCGCCGCGCCCGGGGGCCGGTTGACGCAGTGCTGCATCCCCGCGACCTGGAAGTAGCGGAAGAAGTCGGTGATGTCGGCGCCGGCGCTCCCCGCGACGCTGCGCCGCGTCTCCTCGTAGAACCGGTCCGTCGACTGCACGGGGATCAGGCCGTCGGCGAGGCCGTGGTACATGAGGATCTTGCCCCCGCGGGCGCGGTACGCACCCATGGCCGCGAACCTGCCGGCGCTGATGCTGGCCGGGTCCTGCCGCTCGGAGATGGGCACGATGTTGTCCTCGTACACGCTCCAGTCCGCGATGGGCTCGTTGCGCGGGTCGCTGTGGTTGAGGAAGTGGAGCTGGTACTGGACGTCGAAGGTGCTGGGGAGGTCGGCCGTCGTGAAGGTGGCCCACTCCAGCTCCGATCCCGGGGCTAGGCGGTCGAAGACGAACTTTGAGCCGTTGTCGATGGTGTAGTTGCTGTACATGGCCTTCGCGATGGTGATCTGCGCACTCGTGAGGCAGCCCTCCGTCGTGCCGTCCTCGCACAGGAGCTGATCAAGGGCTGGGTCACAGGCCTCGGGGTTGCTGATGATGCCATCCCTCGGGTCGTCGCCTAGGTTGTCGCATCTCCGCAGGACGTGGTCGTGGATGAGCCGGAAGAGCACAGCTGTGTTGAGTTTCTCACTATCGGGCTTGCTCGCGGGCAGCTGGTAGGACCCGAGCTTACCGACCCAGGGGGCGAGGTGACTGTGGTCCCAGGCGGGGGAGCCGACCAGGACGCCGTCGAAGTTCCCCGGGCTGTCCTGCACTTGCTTGAGCCCTTGCCTGCCCCCGGTGGAGCAACCAGAGTAGTAGGACTTGCTGATGGTAGCGCTGTAGAAAGCCTCGGTCATGATTTTGCCGACCCTGATCGACTCGTTTAGAGCACGGTAGCTCCAGTCGATGAGCTTGTCCTGGTTGCGCGCCCACATGAAATCCACGCCGTTGGGCTCCTCGGGATGGCCAGTGTCTGTCGAGACGGCAGCGAAGCCCAGGGCCGCGGCATACTGAAGATCGCCCGTGCTGATGGCGCCCGCATAGCCGTAGTTCCCCACGGCGAGGAAGCGCTTGGCCGAGTTCCACACACTTCGGTCAGGCAGCACGAGGCCGAGCGTGACGCTGTTTGATGAGGGGCGTAGTGTGGCCTGGACATAGCATGCCCGGGGCTGGCCGGCCACAGAAGCCAGCAAGGTAGGGCCGTATGTAATCCTCGCTGTGGATGGCCAGCCGGGAGCGCGGGTAAAAGTGGCTGCGTTGCAGCGAGCGAGCTGCCGTGCTTCGAGCTCGCTTGGAGTTGGGGACGCGACCGCTCCCTGCCCAGCCAGCCCAGCCAAGGCCAGCAGCGAGTGGGTAAGCGCAAAGGGGCTTAGAGTTATTGTCATCATGGATGGTTCTCGCCTGGGAAGTTAATATCGAGTGATCGACGGTTCGTCTGTCCAGGTGAGCGTCGCTCTGATACCATACCGAAATTGTAAATTGTGCCATCTCGGGCTTCATCGCGTTGGATGGCAGGCCTTATATAAATGAGCTTTTCCGACATCTCGGTCACTCAATGGTTTCCCTCCCAGAAGGAGATACAGCATCTCACTCTCACCCCTTCATGCGGCTGAGGTCCTTGGCATTAATGGCAAACAGAATACGGCAGTGGCACCACCCCCTGTGGCCCAGTAGGTCAGGGCTTTGACACGAGATCCGACAACCTGGCAACGATGGCATCCTCCTGGCCAGGATGAGACACACAGCTGTTGCTGTTTTAGGCCCCAAGGTAGTAAGCCAGGTCGCATTTTCGGGGCATCTTTGCATTCAGGAAGCCCCACCATAAGTGGCATTCTCGGGAGTCATTCGCATGGAAATCGTCAAATGAACTCCCTGTTGCGCCACGGGCGCAGGCGGCGTAGAGGCGTAGCCCGAGGCCTATTGAGTAGAGGGCCAGTCGCGTACGGGATTGGCTTCATCGGCCAAGTGGGGCTTGTAGGCGTGCCGTCAGCCCGTCACCAGGAACCTTCTTCTCAGCGTGCAGGTTGCCGTTCCCCGCACGACAATCGGTGTGCTTGACCCCAGTTCCCGCAGCTCCCGCAGTTCCTTGGACTTCGAATGTTGTCACCTTTCAAAGAATTGGCCGAGAGGAGGCCGACTCCGACGACCGAGAGGGCCGAGAAGGGTGCGGGAGTCTAATCTGACCTGGGAATTTTTCTCCTCTTCTCCTTTTGACGCAACGACGCCGCCGGTCACATGGCTCGTACCCGGTCCCTCCGGGTGCACATCCCGCATCCCCTGACCACCCTCTTCCCAATCATGACCTATCCGAAAGGCAGAAGGCAGTCTCAAGCCTGGATCCAGTCAACGGGCGCATAATACACATCCTTCCCCAAACAGGGCACACATTCGAACTCGTGATCTCCCTTGATGCACGGCTCGACCAGCTGTGCGAAAAGGGTGTGATTCCCCCAGCAAGCCCGGCCCATCTGCGCCTCGGTCCCGATGTCTTGGAATCTCATCCGCCTGCACCACCAGTTCCCGTCGTCCCTCATCGTGCACTGGCCCAGGCAGCCCGTGGCGAGGCCGAGTGCATCGCAGCGCGGGTCTGAGGGCGCCCCCTCCACTTTGACTCTATCGCTGCCGTTATCGTTGCACTCCTCGCACGGTAGTTTGGACCCTTGTGGAAGGTGGGTGGGCTCGGGTGTGTAGACCACCCAAGTGGACTTCGCTGTCCCGACCTGGGTGCCGGTCGACTGCCAAAGGCTATAGGATGCTCCGTTCATCACGGTTTGGCGTAAGATAATGGTGCGGTCGATGTACACGGTCTGTGTCACTGTCGCCGGGAAGTCGGTCATGCCCGTGGGCTCGACGAGGGTCAGCGTCGCCACGGTGAGCAACTCGGTGGTAACGCCAGGGAACATGATGGGAGCGTGGGCGCCCCTTGTCGACGAGGTGGTGGACCATATAGAGGTTCTTGAACCGGGAGTCGCGGCAGCCCGTGGATGAGCTAAGGCTTGCGTCAAAGCATGGCTGTTCTGGTCGTCAGGCTGCAGGAGGGCAGAGGCGATGACGCCAGTCAAGAACATCATGGGAATGAGCCCGTGCTTAAGGGAATAATTCCCGGCCATTCTGAAAGTAGTTTCATGGGAATTTTAGAATGTCGGCATGGCGTCTCCATTCGCAAAGACCAAGCGTAACTCGCTGACAGACCCAATGCGGAAGGGAGAGACAGAAGAAACAATGTCTATATAGACCTCACGGTATGCCAATTCGGAGAGGGCACACCGAGAGTTCCTGAAATAGCAGCTATCTACCAGATACTCATCCCTGTCGTGTCAAGAATAGCCTGTAGTCAAGCAGTCTTTCATTTCTGAGCTGCCTGTTTTTGTGTTCTTTTTTGTTTTTGTTTGATTGGGTTGGGGATTTACGATGCCAGTGGCCTGGGGGCCAGTGTTTCTCGGACACCGGGTAAATTTCAGCACTTAAGACTTCATCCGGGGATCTTTAACCCTTGATCAATTTAGACCTCATTTTTGCTTGGTACTACTCTACGCGAACGTTGACCGCGACCCCACGGTAGACGCGGGCGTAATTGGAACCTATTTCAGGCTAGACTACCTAGGTAGGTACCTACGTAGTCTCAGTGGCTCAGACCAGATGCTGTCTGGACGAAGTGCCGCGTGGATCCACTACGTTTTTGTCCAATCAAAATCCACACTCAACTTCCTAAACCGGGCATGGAACAGAATCCGGCTGCCACCCCACATATACTTACGCACAGGGCATATTGCCTAGCCACCCTTAGTCACGCGGCCCACAAATCCGAGACCACAAGAAATCTAGGTACCCGACGGATTGACAATCGCGAGGGCGTCGCTGTCGGGTTCTTTTGGGATAGGTTCGAGCCATTGAGACTACTGATTACTGGCTCCTACTAGATCCTCAGTGATTATATCCGTACAATGCAATCTCTAGAGCAACAGGAGACCCTGTTTCTGCAACTTAGCCTTCAAGCCAGACAGGGTGGAGGCTCATCTCGCGGCTTCAGCTTCAGGGGTGTTACGGCGCCGGGCAACGCAGTGATCAATTACATCACACGAGATTCCGCTCGAAGAGACAGCGGGCAAGAACATGATCGACTCGATCTGAAATTAGGGATGCTAGATGCAATCTACAAGCCAACCGACCTGTATATATCCGGTTATGCCAGTGACGCTCTCCCGAAGCAAACAATGTCGGAGGATCGAAGACGGACCCTGGCCAGGAGTTTTCTGTCCCGGCCCTACTACCCCTCCATGGACCATCGTCATCAAGCGATCACCCAGGCCCATGAGAAGAGATTCCGTGGCTGTTCTCCCCAGACAAGCGCAAGACTAGGCCCACCAGTGCCGCGTGCAAGTCGAGCTTTGGTGACTGGTTGCGATCTGACGGGAAACTGTTCCGGATCTCAGGCAAGGCGGGGTCTGGCAAGTCGACGCTGATGAAGTTCGTCTGCCACTACGACGGCTAGACGATCCATTTTGAACAGCCTCCGGTTAGTGATTACACCCTCTGTCGACCCCTTTTGCAAGAATGGGCCGGCGATACGGAGCTTGTCACCGCTTCTACTTCTGGGCCAGTGGGCAAGGGATCGAACGCTCAGAGGAGGGGCTCTTCCGCTCCTTGTTGTCCCAATTGCTGGAGCAATGCCCTGAGGCCGCCGTAGGGGCTGCGCCGCAGACGTGGGAGGAGCTGTGCCTATTCGGAACCGATGGCGGGGTCGCGTCCACGATGGCCCACCGGGTCGCCTCCCACCTCGCCAGCAAGGAGAAGCTTCGCACGATGCTCACCCTAACGGTGAAAGCCATGGGCTCTAGCCACAAGATCTGCTTCTTCGTCGACGGACTCGACGAATTCGGGGGCAGGTCGGAGGAGTTGATAGAGCTGTTGCAAAGCATTCTCAAGCATGACAACGCCAAGGTCTGCCTGTCGAGCGGCCCTGATCCGTGTTCGAGAATGCCTTCCAGCACCACCCGAGCCTCAAGCTGCAAGACCTCACCTATCGACGACCGCATCTCTGACCTGCAGAAGCGTCTTGATCTTCTGCCTCCCGAGCCTCAGAGGCTCTACGATTCCATCTCGCATAGCATCGACCCTTTTTATCTCGACCAGGCGGTCTGATACTTTAAGCTGATGCAGGTGGATTCGTTGCGAGAGCGTCTGCGGGACTATCGTTGGTACATATCCCTCAGATCTGCGATGCCGTTTTCTTTCGCAGACGACCAAGGTGAGGATCCCAAGTTCACCATAACCCATCAAATACGGACTCAGTCAGGGCAAGAAAGAGTCCCAGGTCGCCCCGCTCTCCCGCAGGATCAACAGCCGCTGTAAGGGCGTGCTTGAGGTGTGGCCACAGAGACCTTGGACGAGCCATACGTCACCTGACTGCACAGGTCTGTCTAAGCGGGCCAGTCTTCGGGCCTCTCCCTTACCCTATTTGCGGCCAACCTCAGATTCTGGAGCAGACCCACCCCGAGGTATTCTGACCGGAGCACGATCAGCGCGGAACCGATGTAACGGGACAACCCAAAGTAATTACGATCAGCCCCTCATCAGCGCCGCGGGTGGCCGCTGCTCATCGACTCGTTTACAAGTAGGTTTCCGGATTTATCGAGGCTGGAGCTGCTTTTCGGGAAAGAAGCTCGGAGTGGTTCGAGTGGCAGGAGGGCACGGCCGTTCGGGAAGAGTTTTTGGCAAGACTGCTTTCGTCAACTTATCGTTACTATTATTCCCATGATTCTATGGCTGGCGCTCGCCTCTATTGGCCTCATGCCATGCGGCTTCTCCTTGAAAATGGGGCAAATTTCAACCGCGAGGTAATTATGTCGGAGGGTCATACGTCGGCTGGCTCAAATCCCCCAGGAGGATGATGGTCCCCATTCCCATCCAAAGAGGGCAATGAAGTGGCTTAACCGCCTCGAGGCTGCCAGCGCGGACATCTCTGATAAGGAAATTGGTTTATATCTATTCCCGCCAAAGTAGGCGGCTGGGGTTATAGCTAGACGTTGGTAACGCATACATCATTTTCTTGTCTTGCTTCACATTTCTGAGGTTGTTTCCAACCAGTTACATATGAGGCGTGCCTCAAGCCCCCCCCCTCCCCCCCAGCTGATCCTGTTGTTTTGCCCCTCTATTCTTGGGACAAGTTGCAAGCAATACTTTCTCCAGATGTATGACGCGCTGAATATGAACGCTCATGAGACATGAGAATAAGGGGGCTGGGGCCTGATGGAAGCCAGGAGGCTCTGTCGCCGGGCTCAATGCGACAATGCCTGCTGCTCTATTCTCAGTACTAATTATATTATATACATACCTGCATAGTGCGTGTGTCGTGTAAGGTGGGGCGGATTCCGTAACCATTGTCTCTGCTAAACCTGTAATTGTTCGTTCCCGCCCTAGAGATACCGGTGTTCAGATGCCGACCGGGACAAAGGTCGCTGGTTGCATCATGGCGGTGACGTTGGCATTGGGCATTGGTCCCCTATCAACCATGCTACTATAGACAGGATGATCAGAGGAGTTTGGCATCAGCAGCCTCGGAGGAGTCCGAGTCTCTTTTACGTAAAAATGCACCCTCAGTTCGACCGAAATTTCAGAGTCGTAGACTCTATGAATGCTGCTACATCCGTCCTGTCGATCTCCTCGGATCTCGGAAAACCCCCGAGGGCTATAAACTACGGACTGCGTATGCGGCATTGTGGCCCCCCGGCCGACGATCTCTGCACTTCAGATTTGAGAGCGGTTGCGATCATCGCTACAGTGCTAATCATTACCATCCTGTCGATCCTCTCGCATCTCGAAGATCTTCCCCAGGGCTTGCGAATTGTACGGCCGCAGGGCTGGTTGGTGGCGATCTTCAACGTGCCGACAGCACACAGCGGCTGTCTAGTGTCGAGTGGGTAGGTACTTAGTGCCAACCCCTTACCTTTCCTACCTAGGAGAATCACGCCTCGTACACTCAAGACATTCACAGAAGTCAAAGATGATATGGCATTGGCAAGATATTGCCAACAAAAACATGCCGCTTCTGGGCTTCAGTTGCACCTTAACATCTCGCCTTCATAAGCTGGTTTATAGCAATTGATTGATGCGTCGCGATTCTGCCTGGAAACGCCACTGCCATATGATATATCTGCCTCGACCTCTCTCACCTACCCTCTCCACTTGGTTTCTGACTGGCTTGTTGGATCTTTTTTAGGTCCGGCTGTGACTTGGTGAAGTAGCTTCCGCAATGGTATGTTGATGCGACATGCATCGGTTTTCATCCGTACAGAGACCTTCGGCAGTCAGCTTACACATAGATTCATCTAGGAGTTTCTCGAGCGTGAGATGGATGAGGAAGAATGGTGGAGCCTCATGGCTGTACGTGGTCTCTCGATACTCGGCGGTAGGCATCTTGTTCTATCAGAAGTAGGTGTACACCGTTGGCTAATGATGTAATTAATTAGGCAAGTCGGTATCTGGCAGACTAGCAGACAAACAAGAGAGATCAAAACTACTTGCACACCTCCTTATCTCGCATTTCGATTATTGAGTCTCAAGGCAGTAGTCAAGATGACCGAGCAGCTTCGGCGCTGGCTCTCTTCAGACAGCAATGATCGACAACTCTAACGGCTTCAAGATATCTATATAAACCCCAGCTGCCTTCAGCCTTGACCTCCATCCAGTTCTTGAAAGCATCAACGCACTCCTCGCGCACTCCATACCACCAGAAGCAAAAGCACTTCAACTCGGACCCTCCAATTCTTTTCAAAGTCCAAAACCCTCAGTCACCATGCAGTACCTCATCACCATCCTCTCCGTCCTCGCGGTCAGCTCTTTTGCTGCCGCAGCCCCGAACTGCAACGAAATCCTGCCGGCCTGCGGCAGTGGCAGCATCATCGGGCAGACCGCCTGCCAGTGCCCCGGCCAGATCGGCACCTGCGACCTCTGGTCTTGCCCCGGCGGTGCGCGTGTGAGTCTCCTCCTGTCTTGACCTTAAGATAGCATCTTTCTCCCCGACTTCTTGGGGTCAAGCCACTGATGAATTCTGTTCGTGAAATACAGATGGTGTGTGGCCAGCAGAGCACCGGCTGCGTGTTCATCTGAGCTGTTATGGGCTGAGAAGTGGGTGGTTTGAAACGTAAGAGGAACTCTTCCCTGCTAATTTGTTGATTTAACAAGATAGAGACTCTAATTACTTTACAGGTCACACCATGCCGTTTTCTCGATTGCTGCTTTTGTGGCGCCCAGAGTCTTCAAGAACCGTTGACAGGGTGTTGTTGACAAAGGAGGGGTGTGGTATTGGGGAATGGGTATCTTACTATCCTACTGCTTGAAAATACGGGAGATGTTCTATTTTCTGTTTATTTTTGTTCTCTAGTCACTCTTTAGGTTCTTAAAAAAACTAGACCTGCCCGGGCATTTATAACATCCTATGGGGCTCTCCGGGGCTGGCACCGATTCCTCTGTGTGGCGGAGAGACGTCGGTGAAATTTCGACAGGACAAAGAAAACTGAAAGCCTGGCCCAGCAAGGCGATATTCCGTCTGTTACCAGAGCCTCCGAGTATCAACCACGCTGCACTCCACTCAGAGCCTGAGGCAGTTTCGCAAAGCACAAGCGGGACAGACCAACAGAAGGTTGGACTGAAATTGGGTATCAAGTCTAATTCTATGAGTCTATAATGACGAAGCTGAATGAAGCAGCGGGTAGGGTACCTAGGTAGGTAATACAGTGAAGGCAGGCAAAGTCGCTAGCCTTAAGAAGTAAGCCAAGGACGAGGGAAGAGACGTTCAAAATGAAACACAAGGAAATAAGAAAGAAATAAGATCGCCTAACCACCACACTTGGCCAGCCCTCGTTCCCAGTCCTAATCATGAGATTCCACACATCTAGCCAACTCCTTCATAGAAATACACACTGAAAAGAAAGAGAGGAATAAGAGAGTCAACCCGCTAAGAAATAAGCCTTGAAAGTCTATGGGTAAGAAAAAGAAGAGATGAATAATAATAAAATGGAAAAGAAGACAGGAATAGAGTAAAGAGAAAGGAAGAAAAATAAGAATAAGAAAAATAAGACAAAAAATAAAGAGAAAGGGCGCCCATCTCCCTCACCAACCCCTTATATGACCACATCACCTCCTCCTCCGTCCGCCGCCAGCCTTCCGCGACCCCATGCCGTAGTAGTAACGGCAACTGCCGCAGTAATCGTACATGGCCACGGAACGGACGTCCTCACGCTGGCCGGCACAGCGGGAGCGGGAGGGGCAGAGGCTTTCCCCTAGGTACGATGTGCGTCCGTGCCCGCAGAGATAGACTACCCGGTGATAGTAAAAGATGCACATTTGGTTTGGTTTGGCTTGTTTCGTGTTTTGTTTTCTGGGTTGCTCCGTGTTCTGCCAAGCGTGTTTTCTCTAGCTTCCGGTGTTTTGGTCTTGCTCCCCAGTGAGGCTGTTGATTTGCCCTCTCTTGCCTGTCAGGGGGCTTCGAGGGTTCGTGCTGGCTAACGAACGGATTTGACACGTCGGCCTGCCTTCCCTTCGCCTGCCCCCCTCCTCGGTGGAAACGCTAGAGCGAATAGATCTGGAGGTAGCTGTTGGACACACTGGCGTGGAGCCAGGAGGCTCCCTGGGGAGAGAGGGACGTTGAGTCGATGCCAGTTGCGATGGGGAGTTGGTGCAGTGGAAATGGTGTATTGGGTTGGGGTGGTGAACGGTGATCCTCCATCTGTCATGTTCCTGAGGCACTTGCAAGAATACGCTCACTTCTTATCCATCTCTACATCTCCCCTTGGCCTTGTGCTTCCTCACCTCGGCCTCGACCGTCTTGTGCCTTGTCGGCCCCCGAGGCCCCTCCCCACGCATCTCGTATGGGCTCCCTCGCTCTTGGGGGCAGCGAGCCACCTGTGACTGTGAGACCGTGCATCAAGCCACACCCACCCGCTCCCCAGGGCTCCCGAAGAAGAGAGAGTGACAGGGAGAGAGAGACACACACATGCAGACAGGTGGTATGAAGGCGCCATGGCCGGTGAATTGTACGAGCAGGCGCAGACGCGCGCCTCCCCTGGCGACCCGACACGCCCCCCTGGACACCGCACACGGTACGGCAGCCGGAGCGCCGGGGTTCGGGCCCGGCGGCTGGCCGCATCGTCAGAGAATGTTTCTCACTGGTCTTTACACCAGAGCGGCAAAGGCTCAAAGCTTGAGTTGGAGGCATGTATCTTTGGTGACCATGGAAAATGGTGCCAAGCCTACTGGGCTCTGTACAGACTCCAGAATACGCCCGTTTCGCATTGGGTCTTGGCATTTTCATTGGTGTGTGGTGTCTTTGTTGAACGACTAGGCTGTTAGGCTGACCAGATCCTCAGTACCGGCTTGGGGCCATCGGGCCTCGAAAAGCGGCCGCTCGGTATCGCTTGTCGCCGAGGGATAGGGGGGTGAGGGGTGAGGTGTGATGGCCGCCAAAGTAGGCCAACAACATTTTTTTTCTGGCGTGCACGCATCAATCAACTCTCGAAGAAACAGCACCCACGGCAGGACGTGTAGATAGCTGAGGGATACTCGTCAAGTCTCGGCCGTAATGGCGAGTTGACGATGCGCTGAACCTTTATTTTTCAGTTTTCGAGATGCGAGTTGACGGCACGGCTTTGGTCTTTGGAGGTCTGGTCCAGCCGTGCAACCAACAATCGACTGAGCGATTCATCCCAGAGGCGGCAGATGTACTCCGTAGGTAGTCCTCAGTGTAAATCACATGTCCAAGAGGGCTGTGCATTTTCCACAAGGTGGCAGTGAAGCGCCAAACCTGGCAGGTCCTTGGAGTAGGTATGAGGAGGTTTTCCCAGTCACCAGGAAGTTGGAAAGCAATTGGCTACCTAGGTAGGTGGGTTCGAGCTTAACAGCGCAAGTCAGGATGGAGGCTTCAACGGCAAAAGAGATACAACAATTATAGGCATCGGTGTTGATTGAAATGATGATGTATGACGATCAATGATAGAAATCGTATCAGACTAGTTATTTGAGGTCTCGCTGTGTCAAAATCTACCTTATCGAGCACAAGAACGGCGAAGGACAATTCAACGTACGCCGAACGAGTTGAGTCTTCAGCGAGCGCGGGCTTCGTCATTAGTGATGCAATGCAGGTGATGAGGTGTGATATGATGCAGGCCGTTTAGGCAGCACCACCGCAAGAGGAATGAACTAGAAAATTCAACATGACAGGCACCAATATTTCACCTTCATAACTGCACACCTGCATAGACAATCCCTACTGGAAAGGAAAACGGAGCATCCAACAATTACAAATATGAAGTTGCGCCCGCTGGCCCGACTCATCAATAATGAGAATGAGAAAAATCTGAATAGTCAACTTCCATCATGACGGAAGCGTTTAAACCGTATTACGTCTGGGGCCCTGCGGTCTGGGATGCCAACGACCAGCAGCTGGGACACCTGACTGCGCAGATCAGCTATGTCCACAAGAACAACATCTTCGACGTCCTTGTGACAGATCGGGGCCACCCGGGCATGACTCCGTCCGATCGGCGGGACGCAGTGGAGGTCCGGTACCTCAGGGAGCTGCATGGCCTCTTCCGGGTCGACTATTGGGCGGCCGACCGCCCGCCCCAGGCCGCACAGGAGGAGGCCGGGCTGTGGCACGAGCTGATGGAGATGGTCGGCGACGCCTGCCTCACCCTGTTTCAGAAGCTGTCCCCGCCCCCATTCGACGAGAGGGGCGTGTCGGGCATGACGGCCCACGAGCTCATGTACCCAGAGATCCGCAGCCTCCAGGCCGTCACGATCGGCGGGTCGCTGAGGGGCATACAGCGCGAGGACCTCCCCGTGGACGACAGGTACCCTCCAGTCCACGACGAGGTGCTCCGCCGGCTCGCGCCCGTCATATCTCGACTGCCGAGGTACAGGACGACCGAGATCCGCATCATCGACCAGTTCGTCGGTATGAGTTACCACGTGTCGGTGGGATCAACGGAGATGGTTGCGTACTTGTCGATCGGCTGTGATCCCGACGCCGAGGGGCTTATACGGGAATGCAAGGTGCTCCAGGCGGGCTTGAATGAAGGGCTCAGGGTCCCAAAGCTGAGGGGTAAGTGAGAATGAAACTGTCCCCGGATGTTTTTCCTTTTCCATCATCATCATCATCAGTGTCATCATTAGAAAACCGCTAATACACCCTCATCATCCTATCCAGGTCTCATCGAGTCGCACACAGGTGTGGTCGGCATGCTGACAAGCTACCCTCCAGGAGGCCGATCGCTGGGCTACTGGCTGGAGGAGCCCGGCGGCGCCGAGATATCGACTGAGCGCCGGCGCAAGTACATACGGCAGCTGAGGGAGATCCTGGAGGCATTGCACGCAAGAGGAATCGTCTGGGGCCAGGCCGTGAGCCGGGCTGTCGTCATCGATCGCGACGACGACGTCTGGGTGGCGGATTTCACGCCGGGGAGACCCACATGGCCAGAGAGCATCGATCGGGATGTGCACGGCACTCCGGAGGGCGACTTGCAGGGCCTGCGGAGGATCAAGAAGATCTTAGGCCTGCTCTTGGATGACTGAGGCATGGACGCATGGCCCAGGGGCGAGCGGCATGTTTCGTACGTATCTGAATAATCCTAAACCGTCTTATTAATGATTTATGCGAGTACGTCCGTATCCGCCTATCCATAAGTCTCCTCGTCGAGACTCACGAGCATCAAACTGCAAAGCACCAGGACGCCAGCTCACGTGCATACTCCGCCCTTGTACCCCCTGTGGGGCAATATCGACCCCTGTAATCCATTGAAGCCATCCAATTGAGATACCTGCGGTTTTTCCCTCCTGGCGTGTTCTGGCCCGAGCTTTCGAAAATTTAAGGAAGAGAAAGGACTGGAGCTCGAAATTTTGCGTCAGGAACCTACCTCATCCCGGAAGGCCTGGTTGTCCGATACCAATATTAACGGGGTTTTCTTCACCAACTCCGCTCCTTTTCTCTTTCTCTCTTTTATATTCCTGCTTCGTTTCAGGCAATCTCACAATGTCGACCTCTTTAAGAACAGTTGCCCCTTTCCTACGCACGGCGCGAGGGGCCTTCCGGACCTCGTCCAACCCGCTCGTCTCTCTCCAGAACCAGACTCGGTCACCCATCCTGAACCTCCGCCGAGGCTATGCCGTGTTCGAGAGGACGAAGCCGCATGTCAACATTGGTATGGATTCCAATTCCAAGCATTTTCAGTCTAGTCTGCAGGCAATTGGCTAATATCATCGACTTCTTCTAGGCACAATTGGCCATGTCGACCACGGAAAGGTCCTGAGCCGAGCCTGTCCCACTCCATCCCTCATTCTCATGGCGTCACCCATTATGCGCCTCTCACCCTAACATCCCACTGACTAGTTACCCTCGCTCATCAACAGACCACACTTTCCGCGGCGATCACCAAGAGGCAAGCAGAGAAGGGGCTGGCCAACTTCCTCGACTATGGCGCGATTGACAAGGCACCCGAAGAGAGGAAGCGTGGTATCACCATCGCAACGGCGCATATCGAGTACTCGACGGAAAACAGGCACTACTCGCACGTCGACTGCCCTGGCCACGCCGATTATATCAAGAACATGATCACAGGTGCGGCCAACATGGACGGCTCCATCATTGTGGTGGCTGCCTCGGACGGCCAGATGCCTCAGACCCGCGAGCACTTGCTGCTGGCCCGCCAAATCGGCATCCAGAAGATCGTCGTCTTCGTCAACAAGGTCGACGCCCTCGACGACCCGGAGATGCTGGAGCTCGTCGAGATGGAGATGCGTGAGCTGCTGAGCAGCTACGGCTTCGACGGCGACAACACACCCGTGGTCATGGGCTCCGCCCTGTGCGCTCTCGAGGGCAAGAGGGCCGAGATCGGCGAGCAGAAGATCGACGAGCTGCTGAAGGCTGTCGACGAGTGGATCCCCACCCCGAAGCGCGACCTTGACAAGCCTTTCCTCATGGGCATTGAGGACGTCTTCTCCATCGCAGGCCGCGGCACCGTCGCCTCTGGGCGCGTCATCCGGGGCACCCTCAAGAGGGACGCCGAGGTCGAGGTCATTGGCAAGTCGACCGAGATCATCAAGACCAAGGTCACCGACATCGAGACGTTCAAGAAGTCGTGCGAGGAGTCCCGCGCCGGCGACAACTCGGGCCTGCTGCTCCGCGGCGTCAGGCGCGAGGACCTGAAGCGCGGCATGGTCATCGCCGCCCCCGGCACCGTCACCGCCCACTCTCAGTTCTTGCTCTCCATGTACGTCCTGAGCAAGGAGGAGGGCGGCCGCCACACGGGCTTCCACGAGAACTACCGCCCGCAGATCTTCGTCAGGACCGCCAACGAGTCCGTCTCCCTGATGTGGCCCGAGGGCACCGAGGACGCCGCCTCCAAGATGGTCATGCCCGGCGACAACGTCGAGATGCTCGCCACGTTGCTCACGCCTGTCGCCATCGAGATCGGAGAGCGCGTCAACCTCCGTGAGGGCGGCAAGACCGTCGCCACTGGCCTGGTAACCCGCATCGTCAAGTAACAAACAAACGACAGTAATCCAGCGAATAACTCGGGGGGTATCTGGTTCTTCGGTGGGGTTCATGGTCGAAACCTCGAAGCAATATTATCTAGGGAGGGGGTCCAATCTGCTCTTTGGGATCTTCAGAAGGAAGGGAATGGAGGAGTTGATTTCATTGAAAAAGCCAATGAAACGTTAAAGGCTTGGGGTTTGTGTTATTTTTGTAATATACAAGTGTATATGGAACACCGGTCTTAGACATCTCCTCTCTTCTTCTCACCTGGTCTTTCGTTATGTACCATAGGCCCTTTATGATGAAGAGACAGTAATATATGACCAAATCTTCCCCAGACCCAGACCGCAAGTGCATCAATGCCTCGGTCGAAGCCAACAATTTATCCCAGGGGCTGAGAAAGAAGTTGCGACTCTAGGCTACTACCATCCACGGTTGTCCAAGCACGGCACCACACCAGGAATTGGCCACCTTGTAAAATTAGAACTAATATGTACCTTGACAATTCGACCAGACGTAATCTATTTGAAGTGCAGCTCGTGATGGACTGTCGGGACTATAGCCTGGCGAGACGGGAATCAGGTAAGTAGGTAGGTACCTACCTAGGTATGTGTGTGGACTTCAGGAGCAGCCAGCCCACGCTACCAGGCGCTTCGGAGGCCGGACCTTACCGGGAGGCCGTCAAAGTTTGCGAGAAGAAAAAAGGAGAGATTGCGGTATGGGAGCGCGCCATGGATCGGTCCTTCCTCAGGGGATGCAATACGCATCCACAAAAGGCACGAAAGGCAGATCAAAGTCATACTCCCTGTTGCAATAACCTGGGACCCAACATCATGAGACAAGCAACAACATATCTTCTCCCGCCTTCAAGACCGAGATACAACGGCTCATCATTCTCTACATCCATCGGTAAAAGTTATTAATTATGGGTATACACAGTGGCTATAATAGTGAGCCAATCCCGCCTCTTACCTCCTCAACCCTATACGTTACCGTCAACCCCAAGACCGGCACATCTCGGCACAATGGCTTCCTCCTAGTTAAGGACCTAGACCGCCCGGAGCTCTTCCATGATGCAAATCGCAACGATCGAGCCGCCACAGGCAGCAGGAGAGGCCGCCACAGGCGGAGCAAACCCTGCATCATCTGCAACAATCCGCTTGTTGGCGGCGGCAACATCAACGGCAACGACAAGACCCCAAGGGCGCT
This sequence comes from Pseudohalonectria lignicola, assembly GCA_003049395.1. Lineage (NCBI taxonomy): Eukaryota > Fungi > Ascomycota > Sordariomycetes > Magnaporthales > Ophioceraceae > Pseudohalonectria > Pseudohalonectria lignicola. The sequence goes on from PYSP01000161.1 coordinate 28,374, forward strand.
GCAAGGACGAGGGCATCATCCCGACAGCAGCAGAAGCGGCGGCCACCCCCTCTGCAGATCCAGGCTCGACCACCCCCTGACCCCGGACTGCTGCGGCCTGACCGTGCACGCGCGCTGCCTGCTGGGCCACATCGAGAAGACCCCCCTCCCGGCCTCGCGCCGCAAGTGGTACGAGGAAGATGAGCCCGTGGCTGGGCCGGTGTGCCCGCAGTGCGGGACGCCGATGGACAGGACCGAGATGATGGTGGGCATCATGGAACTGGAGCGCACCGTGCCGTGGGTCCCGCCCCCGGCGGCCGCGGATGAAGGTCCTGGGGATATTAGGCTAGTCTTTTCGTTCCCTTTTTTTTGTTTTTATTTTTTTGTGTCTGAATGGGAGCGTCTTCCTGTGTTCTCTGGTGCTTTGTTTTGTTGTGGGATGTTACATTTTTTCGGCTGACACTCTCGATGCTGGGAATCAGGGGCAGCCCTGGGGACCTCCCAACTGAGGGACGCGGAGAGGCGAGAGGATCCGGGGCGGCGCATGGCACGGCCGTAAAGAAAAGACAGGCTAGGAAGGCAGAGGCCAGGGTCAAGACCAGACGCGCTGCCTTCCCAAGCAGAATCGCATGACCTCTGGGCATAAGGAGAGATCTCCGCACCACCTCGTCAAGAAGCGAGTTGGGTGGCGCCATGGACATAGCATAGCGTTGACATTCATATGGTATTAGTTTTTGACTGCCGAAAATCATAAACCCCCAAGCGGCTTTTCCCAGTCTAGACTGAGACCCCTGTCCCCGCTGCTGTCCCTCCTTGTCGTGCTGAAATGGAACATCTGTCTGTTGTCGGTATCACCAAGATGGTTGAGTCACGCCTTCACGGGCACCCCAGCCCAGGTGAAAGCATCGCCCCGGGCGACTGAGCGCGGACCTGATTTATTCTCGCGGGACATCAGAGGCGTGGAAAGGTGACATGAAGGGCGAGGGCAAGCAGAAGGATGGGAGGGATTTATTTCCCAAAGGCAGATGGAGAGCACGGAGGCCCGCTGCGCTGGCCTGCGCAAGCGGCGAGCTGCCATCCACCGTCTTCTGGCGCGTGCAGCAAAAGCAAACCGATTCCATTTTCCGACTGGCGATGATGAGATGATCAAGAAACCAACAAACTCCAGTCCCGGCCGTCAGATGGCGCCGACAGCCATTAGATGATTGCTCCCACCCAAAAGTGAGGCCGACTTCAAGTCCTTCCGTATTGAGTTCTTCGACCCCTCGGCTTCCCCAGCTCCTCTCCCTCGTTCTTCCACATGCCCTTCTCCCGTGCGCCGTAGAATGATTTCTTCCTCCTCTGGACCTAGGATATCGCTTATCGGTGCTATAATTCGAGTTTTGTTGCGTTAGCCGTCCGCCATTCCGCCCTTTTGCTGCCGGCCATCCTGGCCGGACCGGTTGCGGATCGGATCCCCGTACCTTGACGAAGCCAATGTCGGCGGCCTTCTCACGGAAGCACTGACGGCAGATATCGAGGCCGTACTTGCGGATCAGACCGGCGCGGTGGGTGCAAACACGGCTGTCCCCCCCCCAAAAAAAAAGGTTTAGGTCAGCGAATTGCCTGCATCTCTCTTCTTCTGCCTCCAGCATAGTATTCGTTTCCTCCCCAAAGGGAAGGCCAAAAGTGAACCGTACCATTGCCGCGAGCCCTTGCCGAACTTCCGCGGGCGCGAGTTCCAGACGCTATCGTGAGACATTTTGGCGAGTGTATTTGTTTGCAGCGACTGGATTCTCGTCGTTGACAGAGAGTCGTTGTCGGAAAGCGTGGGTGAAGTTGGAAGATTGTCTGGTCGGAACTTTTCCTCAATTGGTGTTGAATTTTGGCTGGGCTTCTTTTTTTCCTTCGACGTTGGGTTGTGTGGTGTCGCTTGCAGGGATGATGGATCTTACCTGAGTCCGTGGCTTGTTGCCAAGGCTCGTTTTCACATTGTGGTTCACCAGCCACAAAAGCCCTGTTTATCGAATATACCCTGGTTCCACTTGTTGTTATCTTCACGTGTAGGTAAGCTTAATCCGTACCCCGAGGCGTCAAACGGAAACTAGGGGCTAGGTACTGTAGGGTTCAAAGTGGGGAGCTTCTCAGTGGCCGCTTACCAGTAGCTCCAGCAAACCCAGGTTCTGACGAGGGCAAAGTGGCATCTTCGACATCTAGATTTCAAAGCCTATTATTAGTCTAGAAGGTCCCTCATATATATTCTCCATCTGACTAGCCTACCATCACATTCGACTTATAGGGTCAATGCAATTTAACAGAATCCGATACTAGAGGAGACAGTACAGCCGCGTATCCTCATCCAGAATGGCACCTCTCAAGAGCTTAATGCTCTTCATGGCCACGGCCCTGTCCGTCGTCAACGTCGCAGCCAAGTCCGATGTCTTGGACCTCATCCCCTCCAACTTCGACCAGCTTGTCCTGAAGTCCGGCAAGCCGACACTGGTCGAGTTCTTCGCACCCTGGTGCGGCCACTGCAAGAACCTGGCGCCCGTCTACGAGGACCTCGCTTCTGCATTCGCCAGCTCCAAGGACAAGGTCCAGATCGCCAAGGTCGACGCCGACGCCGAGAAGGAGCTGGGCAAGCGATTCGGCGTCCAGGGGTTCCCGACGCTCAAGTTCTTCGACGGCAAGAGCGATAAGCCGACCGACTACAATGGAGGGCGGGACTTGGACGCCCTCAGCAGCTTCCTGACAGAGAAGACGGGTGCCCGGCCCAAGAGGAAATTGGCTCCCCCATCGAACGTAGTCATGCTGAGCGACTCTACCTTTAAGAGCACCGTTGGCGGTGACAAGCACGTCCTTGTGGCATTCACCGCGCCGTGGTGTGGCCGTAAGTTCATGCCAATTGGCGGTCTGGGTGTAGTTTCTAGTGGGGTGATATCCCTGTTCTAACCTTGAATCCACCTGCTCAAACAGACTGCAAGAGCCTTGCCCCAACCTGGGAGGACCTCGCCACCAACTTCGCTCTGGAGCCCGAGGTGGTTATCGCGAAGGTCGACGCTGAGGCCGAGAACAGCAAGGCGACAGCCAACGAGCAAGGGGTGCAGTCGTACCCGACAATCAAGTTCTTCCCCAAGGGCAGCACGACGGCCGAGGCCTACGACGGCGGCCGCTCGGAGAAGGACCTGGTCGAGTTCCTGAACGCCAAGGCGGGGACCTACCGCGCCCCCGGCGGAGGCGTCTCCGCCTCGGCGGGCACGATCGCGGCACTCGACACCATCGTGACCAAGTTCACGGGCGGCGCCTCCCTGAGCGACGCGGCCGCCGAGGCGAAGAAGGAGGCCGCGGGGCTCAAGGAGGAGGCGCAGATCAAGTACGCCGAGTATTACCTCCGCGTCTTCGATCGGCTGGGCAAGAACCAGGACTTCGCGTCCAAGGAGCTGGCCCGCCTGGACGGCATCCTCAAGAAGGGCGGGCTCGCGCCGGCCAAGCTGGACGAGCTCAGCCGCAAGACCAACGTGCTGAGGAAGTTCGTCGACAAGGTCACCGGTGGCGACGGCAAGGATGAGCTGTAAGATGCGGGTGGCTTCACATTGGCAAGACTTGGATTCAACCTGTCGCAATCCTGAAATGAATAAACGATTTGGTTTTGGGCGGTCATCTTCGTGAGGCGGGCAGATTGGGCTCTGGTGAAACCAAAACTCTCACTTGATAGAAGGATTTGCGCCAAATGTGCCTTTTCTTGTTTGTTTTGGTGGTTTCTTTTCCCCTTTCTTTTGTCCGGGTTGTAGGCGACTTGGTTCATGAAATGGTAAGGACCTAAGGTAGCTGAGAGCAAAGACAGCCAGCATGTTGGGTGCCTTCAAAAAGTAATGAAATACGCCATGCTCTGCTATCCTATAGCCGGTGTCCCTGAACGCCGTGATCCAGATACAACTCCCGAGAGAAACATGACTCTCATCGACCCGAAACACTGCTCATCATGATGGCTTCGAGCCCGAGCTGTTTTCAGGGTTTGCCGCCAGCTGCGCCTCCAGGTTGTCCAGCCGTCGGGACATCTCGTCCACTGATACGAATGGGTCCCCCTTGTTAGTCCACAGTGTCATTCTGAGAGATGTGGTTTAAGGGGGTCATAAACTCTATGAGGTCTGCGGGCTGGCCGAGGCAGGTGAGGTGTGTGTAACTCACTTTTAGCAAAGATCTCGCTGGAGACGCCGGCGAACTTGTTCGACAATGTATTCAAAAGATCTTCCAGCTGAGCTGTCAGCTCTCCGCGAGCGTCATCGGAGCTCTGATTGCCCAGGTGTTATATGTTATGTTAGAGATGGACCTCCACTATCCGATGCAATGAATGGTCGACTGCTCGGTGTCCTTCACATACGTTTGTCTGGCTAGAGCCGTTGTTTGACGCCATCTTGGTTTCAGGGTCAAAAGGATCCGAAGAAGGGCTAGTTTCTCCTGGACCGGCAGAGATTGATCGTGTCGTCCTCAGATGAGATTCAAAAGGGACCAAAGTGGCTGGTTCCTTTGATGCCTTCCTCGATTAGTGGGGGTTTGGCTGAAGCTGTGTGCTGAGAGGCTCCCGTGACCCCCTGCTGGAACCGCAAGGCCACCGGCGTACGGAGCCCACACCGCCCACTTTGGAAGAGCACCACATGAGCATAGATTACCTAGCGACGAGCGGCATCAGCGTGGCGTCACCACCTGTCAAGCCGCCCCCGTCGACGTCAAGTGCTTGGGTTTGACGGCGTGCGAATTCTCAGTATTCTCACGCGATCTTCTAGATATTCCCAACAAGCAGAAGAAAGACAGATAGACTTGACTATCCATTTCTGCAACCACTGAGAATGTTGTTATGCTAAGAGTCAGAGGTCCTAACCCCGGTTTTCTGTTGTTTTCCACACGGCAGGACAGCAAACACGGCCCCCATTGCGAAGTCACTCGAACCGCGGCGACAACCCTCCTTAAAACTAGAATGACCCGCCGACGTCGGTAGTCCCCTCGTGAATCGACGGATCCGAGCTTCCCACGAGCCCGTCCGCAGCCATGGCCACTCCGTGGGACCATGCGCAGTTCTTCTTGCTGGTCATACTATTCTTCTGGTTCACTTCCAGCCCCGACACCAGCACAGGCTTGCTCTCGGCCACGACGGTGCTCGTGAACCGCCTGACGCGCCAGCGTGCCGCCCATGGCGTCCTAGCGGGCTCGAAGTGGGGAGACTTCTCCCCTTCTTCTTCTTCTTCCTCCCCCAACGCGACTGCCGACGCCACCCCGATCGCCCCGGCCGAAGATGGGGCCACGGGCAGCAGATACCTGAATATGACCGGCTTCCGCGAAGAGGATGGCTACGCGTGGGGAGACCTTGGCCGGTTCAAGGACCGCTGCCTTGAGTGGAGCCGCAACGCGAACCCGCCGGCCCGGGACGGCGAGCTGAGCTGGGACCTCGCGCGGGCGCAGCCGACGTGGCAGAATGCGACGGGCATCGTGCAGGGCCAGTGGGTGCGGCGGGACGGGTCGGAGCGCCGTTCAAGTGCCGGGTACAACCTAACGCAGATCTCGTCGTCCGCCGTCGCCTGGATGGGGTCCGAGTTCGGGAGGAACGTCACCGGCCGGGAGGGCAAGATGCTGCTGCGGCTAGAGGACAAGCAGAAGCTTCTGGAGTATGCGGAGGAGGACACGGAGGAGGTTGCGGTCGAAGATGGGCAGCAGCAACCTCAGCAGGAGGAGGAGAAGAAGAAGAAGACCGCCATCAGGACGGGCAGCCTGGTCAGGGAGGTGTCCGCTTCGGCCAGCATCGAGGACGCCACGGGCACGGGGAGCACCTACGACGTCCGGCTACACGGGGTGCACTGGCCACGGCAGGGGGCCATGCTCCTCACCACGACGAGCGACAAGTTCGCGGGCATCTTCGGCCTGCCCCACCTGGCCCCTGGGGTCAACTTCTTCCACTCGAGCCGGCAGCTGCTGAACGCCAGCATCGACGAGGTCCTCCGGAAGAAGGAGGCCTCCCGGTTCCCCGACTTCAACAACCCCTGGAGCTCCGACGCGGGCACGCCGCAGGAGATGTGGAGCTCCTCCCCTCACTGCGAGTACGTCATGTGGCTGCAGGTCCACCCGTTGGACGCCGGACAGCTGCAGGCGGCGGGGCGGCAGGACCCGGGCTACGGCGAGCGCGGGGGCGCGAACGAGGAGGTGGCGGGGCTGATCGGCCAGATCGAGGACGAGCTGCGCTTCCCCACGGGGCGGCCGCTGTCGGGCGGGATCCCGGACCTGCAGATCTCGGCCGTGGTGTACTCGCCGGACTGCGCCTTCTTCCTCGAGTCCAAGGGCCCGCCCGAGTACGCGCCCGTCCCGGGGGAGGGGAAAGCAGGGGGACTACTCAGCAACCTCGGCGGCAGCAAGAGCAGCAGCAGCAGCAACCACCTGGTCGGCATGAAGGACGAGGTGTTTGCGCACTCGGCCAAGGTCCTGCTGGTCGCCTTCGCGGTCGTCATGTTTGGGCAGATCCAGCTGCTCAAGGTGCAGATGCGCGAGTCGTCGACGCCGTCCACGATCGGGCGGGTCAGCTTCTGGACCGCGGGCGTCATGGTCATGGCGGACGGGCTCGTGTTCGGCGCGGCCAGCTTCTGGAGCCTGTCGGCTTCGGCCACGCTGCTCCCCTCGCTGCTGCTCACCTACGCCGGCTTCATCTCTATGACCATAGGGGGTAGTTTCCTGTATGAGGTCTACAAGGTCCAGGAGCCGGAGCGGCGGAACCGGGAGAGGGAGAGGGGCCAGGCTGCTGCTGTTGCTTCTGCTGCTGCTGCTGCGGCGGCGGCGGCGGCGGCGCGTGTGCCCTCCAACTTTGTTGCGTCGACTACGGACGGCACTCTGCCTTCTACAGCAGCGACTCCCGGCGCACGGCCGGCCTCAGCACCAATACCCGCAGCGAGAGCCCGTCCTGTAACCCCACCAATAATCATCCCCTCCGACCAGGACATCGACGCCGAGATAGCGCAAAGCATGGCCGCCCTCGCGTCCGGCGCCTCGGCATTGCCGCTTCTGCCCATCGCCAACCCTAACCGAGCCACGACCACGACCACGACCATAACCCCCACGCTAGACACCCCGACCCCCTTCTCCGCCATCCTAGGCTGCTTCATCCTCGTGGGGCTGGTCCTCCTCTTCGTGTCCCTCGCCGCGACGACGTGGTGGTCCTGGGCGCGGGCCGCGTACGTCAACGCGCTCGTCTTCGCCTACCTCTCGCTGTGGGTGCCGCAGATCGCGCGCAACCTGGCGCGCAACTCGCGCCGCGCCTTCTCGTGGCGCTTCATGGTCGGGCAGTCGGTGCTGCGCCTGCTGCCTGTATCGTACTTCTACCTCCGATCGCGGAACCTGGCCTTCGCGCGGCCGGACTGGAACGCCTTCGCCCTGCTGGCCGGCTGGGTCTGGTGCCAGCTCTGGGTCCTGGCCTTCCAGGACGTGCTGGGACCCCGGTTCGGCGTCCCCAAGGGTTGGGCGCCCGAGGCGTGGGACTACCACCCGGTCCTGAGGGAGGACGGCCTCGAGGCCGCGGGGCTGCCGATCGGGCTCATGGGCGACGGCGGCGGCGGCAGCTCGTCGCCCACCAGCCCGGCATCCAGGAGGCGGAGGTCTTCGTCGTCGTTGGCGGCTGACAGTGGCGGGGGCGGGTCGGGCTGGGGCAAGGCCGGCGGCGGTTTCGGCGCGGCTGCCTCGGACAGGCACACGCGCATCCGCACCATGGACTGCGCCATCTGCCGCGAGGTGCTCGAGGTGCCCGTCGTCAAGGCCGGACACTCAGACCCTTCCCTGGCTGCTGCCGGCGGCGGAGTGGCCGGCATGTTCGCCCGGCGGCAGTACATGGTCACGCCGTGCAGGCACATCTTCCACAGCGCTTGCCTGGAGGGGTGGCTGCGGTTCCGGCTGCAGTGTCCGATCTGTCGCGAGGACCTGCCACCATTGTGATTCGGTGCGTTGGGCTTGCATCATCGCATAACGTATTTATACAATCTACACGTGTAACGCTGTACTTATACGAATATCTAGGTAGACCTTTCCATTCTTTCTTTCTGTCGCATTCAGGGAACGGGCTTCGTTATTGTTATTCTTCCGTTGACTCGGGAGTTTTTGGAACAAAACCTAGGCATGGTCTGGGGCGTTTTCAGGGCATACACTTGGCTGGGATTGGCTGGGATCGCTTCTCACTCGCTCGGTAAAGGTTAGAGGCACTAATTAAAGAACATCTACTCTTCACATTTAATATTCTTACCTGGAACTGTGCAACGAACATAGGAAATCGCCCTAGCTATGGACCTCATCTCCGACTTATCAGTTATGGTGAAGTCAGGAGAAAACGGCTCTGGCCTGTGATGCGGGAATGCCAGGCTAATTGGAGGTCCCCTGAAGTCGAGCCGAGCGGTGGCACCGTCAACTAAGAAACAAGGTACAGCTCGGTAGGTATTCCGTACTGCGGCGCCAAAATTCTTAACAAGACGCGACCCCTCCAAACCCCTCACATGCTCTTCTACCACTCCTTGCACCACCCGTTGGTAATATCAATCCCTCTTCGGGTTCCTCCCGTCCTCACCCAGGTTCAATTCTCACATAAGTACGATCAACAAAACAGGCATAGGACGGAAACCAAGCCCGAAAACTTAATCTGAACGTGAGGAACCGCTGACCGCCACCCAAACCCCCAAGCTCCTTGACTCCCAACCCCGGGAGAAGTCTCACGCCTTGCCCGGCTAGGTGCATCTGTTGGCTCCATATCAGGAGTCATGTCCCCACCGTTATGACGACACACGGAGGGGCTGGTGGGAAGTTCCATGGAACAAGGAGTCGGAGGGGGACTCTTCCAGGCTGGCTATCAAGGTTATGACTGAAGTTGGGGCATCTTGCCGTGATTGCCTGCAGTCTTGGTGCAGTTTTCTTTCCGTCCTATTCCAACCGTGGGGTTTTGTTGAACGGACCGATGGAGACAGGGGAGGCGCCGATCAGGGTTCGGTCTTCTTATTGAGCGTGGATTTTAGGGGGTTTCTCTTCCTTCTCGGAGACCATACCTACTGGTTCTTAGAGGCGTTCTTTCTTCATCATTTGTCTGACATTGTTTTTATTTGTTTTGCTCATTTCTTATTCCAAAAAAAAAAAACCAGTCCTGCTCGACTCCCTGCCTCTTGTTGGTTCTCTCAGTGTCATTTCGTATTTTGCTCCTTCCAATTGATCCCCTCAACGGTAAATTGGGCAACCGTCTGTAGCAGAGGTAGGTCATCCCGGAGACTCGGGCTGTCCAGTTGACGTCGGTCAGATCGTGCTCTCTGACTTGCTTTCACCCCTTTGTATCTACCTCCCTCTTATTGATGCTCGACATAGCATCGCCCCAGAGCCCAGAAACAAACAGATTCACTCTTTTTTCTTTCTCTCCGTGCGCCTGTCATAGTCCACATCAGCCTTATACCAAGAGCCGGGGGAGGCGTCAAACACTCGCTCGCTGTCTGACTGTCCGTCACCTAGTCCCTCTAACATCAACTGGAATCAAAACAGCAAAGATGTCCAACGCCAAGTGCATCACCACCATCCTCTTTGACTGCGACAACACTCTGGTCCTGTCAGAGGAGCTCGCCTTCGAAGGCTGCGCGGACCTGATCAACGAGATCTGCACCACCAAGGGCCTCGAGATCTCGCCCTTCTCAGGCGAGACCCTCATCACGGAGTTTGTGGGCCAGAACTTCCGCGGGATGATAAAGTCCATCCAGGACCGGCACGGCCTGGAGCTCACGCCCTACGAGCTGGAGGACTACGTCCGCAGAGAGGAGGACGTGGTGATCGCCAAGCTGAGGCAGTCCCTGCGCCCCTGCGAGGGCGTGGAGGAGCAGCTCAGGGCGCTCGAGTCCGAAGGGGGGCGGACCCTCGCCGTGGTGTCGTCGTCGGCGCTCCGGCGCGTCAAGGCCTCGGTGGACAAGGTCGGGTTCGACGGCTACTTCGGCGGGCGCATCTACAGCGCCGCCAGCTCGCTCGACCCGCCCACCAGCAAGCCCGACCCGGCCATCTACCTGCACTCGATGGCGGCCCTGGGCGCCTCGAACCCCAAGAGCTGCCTGGCAGTGGAGGACTCGCGCAGCGGCTCTCTGAGCGCCTCCCGGGCGGGGATACCCACCATCGGCTACGTCGGGCCCTACGCGGACGACAAGAGGGGCGAGATGGAGGCGGCCCTGAGAGAGGCCGGCGCGGGCTGGATCATGCGCCACTGGGACGAGTTCCCGGACCTGCTAAGGCGGGTTGAGGAGGAGAGGGCTACCTAGAGGGCCTTCTGGTCCATGATGGAGCGGTCCATGGCGGCGCACAACGAGGCGGTCAATTACAGGCCGCCCCGGCCGCTGCCGCCCTCGGAGGGGGGGGACTGGGCCGGTCGTTTCCCCCCCGAGAAGGCGGTCTCATGCTCTGCTGTGGAGTGTGCTGACGATGATGGTGGTGGTGAGGATGATGGTGGTGATGGTGATGATCGTGCTTGGTTTTCTTCGATTGCTGCTTTCCACGCCGCTTGGCGGGAGCGTCTCTACTCAACCGCCCATCGGAATCTGTTTCCTTCCTCTTCGTTTTCTGTTCCCGCCTTGGCTTCTTTCAATTCTGCCAATCCCTTTGTCCCTGCTCGCAAAGCGCCGACGTGGCCATGGGAAGGTCTCGACCACACAGAGGGTTCTTTGACTACTCCTTCTGACGAAATTTGGAGGGCTGATGATGAGTTGTACACCTATTACAGCCGGAGGAATGCTTGGGGAGAAGGCTGGGAGGAGGGTGGAAGATACTTTTTGACTGGGGGTGGTGGTCATCCCTCTTCTCATTCTGCGTATCCTCGCTATGAGGATCAGCTGCAGGAGAGGAGTTACCCACGTGCTCCCCTACCTTCCGCGAATGGAGGACCAGCCTGGGCTCCCCAAAACGGCCAAGGCCCGGCCTCCTCGGCGCAGAACTCGAACCTGGGCATCACAGCTGAGGGTTCCCCTAATGGCAGAAACTCCGCCTGGCTGGAGAGGGCTCGCGCTTTCTTGGCGAGGACTCCGAGGAGCTACGACAACATTAACCAGGCTGTGTGGGGGGGAACCTCGGGAACTTATTTCAACCCCCAGCAGTTTTACAGAAGGGGGCCTGGCTATAACAGAAGGGGAGCTGGCTATAACAGAAGTTCGTAAGGGCATCATGGCCAAATTCAGATCTCTGCGGCGGGTGTTAGTTGGACTCCATTTTGTTAGCAGCGGAGAAAGGCCCTCGATCGATTGTGTCTCTGTTTCTTTTTCTTCTTTTTTTGGATTCTATATCTTTTCTGGTTTCTTTTTCCAGACTCAGGTTTACCGAGCGGGCTACCTACATTGTAACATTGTCATCTTAGATGCACTAGACTAGCCCAGACAGAGACAGATTTCATTTATAGAAGCGCCAAACCAAAAATCAAATAGAAAAAAGCTCTATCCTTTCCAATGATGCAACAAGACCTACCTCCACTTGACCCCGCTCAGCTTCGCCAGTCCATCAGGAAGCTATTCACGCTTTGCAGCGTCGCCCGGCTGGGGTTCGCCTCAGGCATGGCCGTCACGATGCGGCCCAGCTTGACCCGGATGGCGTCCTTGGTGATGCTCCGGTGATGCTGCGAGGTGGACACGTTCCCGTCGCTATCAAAGCATCGGCAGGCCAGGGCGAGGGCCACTCCGATGGAAAGATCTCTCCCTGTTTCGCAGGCGATCAACACTCTGCGCGGCGCCCTCGTGACATGGTCGTCAATTCCATCCGCCGCCGTCGTCCCTTCGGCGCTGCCTTGGACAAACGAACAGATGCTCGTCAAGGCCTGCCGGAGGTTGCGGCTCGCAATCTTGCCCTTGCCGAGGCCGACCTCCATCAGGGCCGAGGACTTCCTCCACGACTCGGGCTTTGTGGCCTCGGGCAGTATCAGTACAACGACACGTCCTCTTTCAGGGGCCACGAGCTCGTCGCCTATGGGCAAGGCAGCCACCGATAGGAAGCTGGTGAGCCGCCTCGGAGGGATCGCCGCCCCGCCCGCGTGGCTCGCCTCGTCTGCCTCGCCGACTAGGGATCGTATCAGATCCGGCAGGTCTGCCTCGGGCGCGGACAGGAGGCGATCCGAGTTCGCCCAGAAGATGGGGGCCGTCAGGCCGTGCGCCCAGTTCTCCGTGTCGTCGCCCGCGCCCTGGATGTAGCCTGACTCGCTCATCTCGGTGCCGACGACCCTGCGCGAGCTGGTGCAGCAGATGACGGGGTGGAAGGACTCGAATATCGTGCGGGGTTCCTCACCCTCTTTCCTGCTGTCATCGTCTTCTTCCCCGATATCATTATCACTATAGTCATTATCATCACCACCACCATCTCCGAACTTCACCGGAAACGCCGCCCCGATGCCGCCGCCCGTCTCCGGCTGGCCCACCCACATCGGCCTGAGCGGCTTGCCTAGCTGGGCCTGCAGCGAGGGGAGGTCCAGCCCGAGCCGCCTAAACGAGTCGACGAAGCCGGGCACCCGGGCGAGCATCTGGCTGTGCTCCGAGGCCGAGACGGCCCGTGCTGGGAAGTAGAGGTCATGCTGTGAGGTGAGCTCTGGGAAGAGGGCCCTGTTCAGGACGCAGCACCAGACGGGGACGGTCTTGCTCAGGGCGTCGGGCATCCCTGTGAAAGAGGCGGGGCGTCAGTCACGAGATGCTCCTCAGGGGTGGGGGGTGGGGTTTGTTATTTTGGAATACTCCTGTGCTCAGACTTCCTCAACCCTTACTTACTTTTACCCCTTCGTGTCGAGTCCACGATGATGCAACCGTCGTGCTCGCGGATCAGCGGCAACAGGTGGAGATTCAACCTCCTAGTGCTGAACCCCCACTGTCCGGCGTGCCCGTCCGTGCTCTTGAAGTACGCCGACGCGGCCTTGAGCCTCGGTCGGACGTACCAGCTCCCGCATCGCTCGTTCGCCACCAGCGGCCTCCAGCCTAGGCTCTCCCTCACCTCGAGGACGAAGTCCGCATCCTCGCAGACGGACCTCAGCCTGTTTTTGATGCTGAGGTTCGATCGCTTCAGGTCGCCGAGGATGCGGGAGAAGTTGTGGTTCGCCTGCTCAGAGAAGACGAGGTCTGACAGGGAGAGGTTTGCCATTGAGAGGAGGAAGCTGTCAAATTGTTGTCAGTTGAATGTGTCGAGGGGTTTGATGGGCAAGGTATAATCTCTTTTTCTCTTTATTTTTTTTCTAGGTTCTCTCGTCCTATCCGATCGACTTTGTTTTCTCAAAATGTCAAAACGGCGCATCTGGAGCATTTGTGATCCGAGAATTCAATTTATATTTATTTATATTTTCCTTATATTTTTTATATTTTTTAATTTAGACGAAGAACTGTAGTTAGACATGTCCGCGGCAGCCGTGGAGCTTGTCGTCATTCGTCGGACCAAACTCCTTTCTAACTCTTCACTATTAGCCTTACTCATTAAGACAAATGGTCCCCACACAAATTCCTGTCATAAGGAATGTAGTAGTGCAATGAAGCCCTTTTACATTCTCATCGTCTCCCGTTCGGCCTCTTTACTCCCGCCCGCCACCCCTTGAGTCTTGCTGATGAGGGCGGCGGGAGATCTTCGGTACTCCGTCAAAGATCGCGCCGGGGAATCTATGAAAACGAGACAAACGAAACTCGATGCTTTTCAACCTAATCATCCAGGGTTGATATCACATGTGAAGCAGACCCTAAAACTTACGTGTTTATAAGCTTCAGATGGTTGCAAAATATCTGTCACTCTGTCACGGACACAGGCACCTTCACCTTCACTCGTATTATGACCATGGAAATAGTGCGAATGAGTGTTACAGCTAGGGATGCAGATGACGCCTTTGACACTTATTTCCACAACATGAACCGCCTTCGGTGAGAAGGAACAGAGACGGACGGCTGGTTGCAGGCATGGACAGGAAAGGAGAGTCACAAACATCCAGACGAGAGCGTAAAGTAACACAGACCGGTGAGCACTTCAGTCCTTTGTCGACCATAGTAGATCCCGGACGTAGCACATTGCACAACGGACTGCCAGCCCATGATGCTGGCTCCAACCTGGCGAGACTGGGGTGTTCTCAACCCCACCAAAAAAGGTCGTCGGGTCACAGATGTCGAGATGGGATCTGGTCGTGAGAGTAGGGGCAAAATTCGGTGGGTAACAACAGGGACAGGGTTTATTGGGGGATTTATCCCAACCTCGTATCAACCCCCATATTTTCTCTTCTCCTGCTACCCTAGGCTATCACACAGACAGATTCACACCACCAAGCAAGCAAAAGTAAGCAATGATAAAAAGGTTTGGCCAGCCCAGCTCGGCATCGCTTTCGGGCCTTTTCCCGCATTCCCCATAGATCCGGCGACCGAGCGTATGGTTGCACAGCTGCCGATGTGGGATGGGGCCGTGGCCGGGGATACTGAAACTGGGCCGAGGCTGACAGTTCGATGCGGCACGACTACACTTTCCCAAGGAGAAGTTGCTCCTGTCTCCAGGCGCTCTTAGGGCTGAGAAAGGCAGCCAATTAGGAAATGCCAACTATGAATTGCACGAGAATCACTTGGTATGAATAGGGCAAGGTCAAGGCATCGTATCTTATTTAATAGTTTGTATGGGAGAAGCTGAAGCCGCCCAATTCTTTGGAGCCACTTGGTCCTGGGGGACAGGTTTTGAACTAGGTGTTGTGATATCAAGCTTCCCGTCTACTACGCTACATGGTACTACCTAATGCCCAAGTAGTTTACCGACGGGGGAGAATCTGACTCAGACGGGCCACCACAACCGATGCCAACAAGTCTTTCGGAATTGGCGATGGAGAACATAGATGAGAGCGAGCAGCTTGTTATTCCGACGGTTGGGCTGCTCATCACTAAAAAAATTTGCTTGCCTGTATGGACGAGACCGACCTAACGTGCCTTCATTTGAACGACGAAATTGATTTGTTTCCCTACTACGCATGCAGTAGAATGTCAGTGTGGGAAGATGCAACTGGGGAACACATACTATTGGGGCTTTGTGTTTTAGTTGGTGCCCTTTGCCCTGACCATCGTTCTCGCGAATAGGGCACACGCACAGCTGGTTCGGATACAATGCTTTGAGAGGGGGTTCTCTTGGCTGTCAATAGGTCATGGATGCGGTACCTAGCGTTCCCGGCCGGGGCGCTTTGTCCAGTGGTTGTGTGTCCCCGCGTTTCCCTCAAGTGGATCCAACACGGCGGCACCGATCTGATTCATCTCTGGACTGAAGCACAGACCCAAGAGTGGTCGGTTGCACAGCCTCACACCAGTGCCGAGGTTTGCTACATCATAGGACGTGGCACGGCGACAGGCAGCATGAACGGATAGAGGGGCTTTGCGGGTGGTCATTCCCACCGGGCCACACCGTCACTTCCTTGGCTCATTTCGCTGTCACCTGGGGAGTGTGGCTGGGCTGGGAGGGTTGAGGTGTGCATCAGCTTTGAGGATCTATCAAAGTTAGCTAGGAGTCGGGTGAGAGAAGCCTGAGGACGGACAATGCTCCTATCCTATGTTCACCAGGCACGGATGCTGTATACAGTGCTACAGAGTTACTCGTACATGATTCTCTCGCTAACTGATAGCGCTCAATCTCGCTAATCGGTCAAAACAGCTAGGGGGTTCGGGTCCCTGATGAGCCCTATGTAACCACTGAAAGAATTAGTCTTGAGAACAGTGGGAAGAAGACTTTGTACTATAATCTACCGTCTGAATATAAAGCGGTGAGCATATACCTTTGGTAGAGTCTTCCGTACTCATAGTAATGAGCTATTGTAACCCCGTGGGTGACTTGGCGACCTACTCGCAGTCGTTTAGAATGAACTCTGAATACCTGCAAGCACAAATAGTAGTTGCCTGTCGTACTGCTGGCGGGTAGGTACGTAGGTAGGTAGTGATGGAAGCTTGACGGATGCTGGTACCAAGGTTGATTGGTGAGGGATCGTGGCGCAGCTCGTTTCCAGAAGCCTTCCATTTAGCCTGCCCCTGTCAGAGGTAGCCCGCCTTGTATGCGGGGCACCAGCGTCCCTTCCCAGGCATCAGTCAATCTCGACAGACACAGTTTTCTGTTCTTCTCAATTTCTTGGTTTGTGCTCTTGGTGAGCCAAATCGGGGCACGCTAAGATTAGGCTGCACTATAGGTCGCATATGTGCCCTGCTCTCCCCATACCGTCGTGTCGTCTATGTCTGTCGACGATTCCTACGGTCTTTTGGCCTACAGTCTCCCTTCTACTTTGGGCGCCTCTTCGGGAGGCCGCCGAAAGCTACCATATCAAGCCCGGCGAGGGCACAAGCAACATTTCAATTATAGTCCATCTGGCGTCACCCTTTGCCTGCGAGCCCTTTGGTCCTTCGAAGTTTGGCCGCCATGTTCCAGGCAGCAGCGGGCTATTGAAGAGAAATTGCCGGCTTCTTTGAGGTATTAGAATCAAATGATATTCTATCTGTTACAATAGGACACTCCTAAATCTGGAAGAGTCGGTCAGAAGTCCCTCCGACTTGGATGTCCCAAAAAGGAAAGAAAATTGAGAGAGGGAGAGGGGGCCCGAACCGTCAGTACTTCGTTCCCCAGCTTGCCCAGTCTACGTAAATCCCCAGGTTGGAACAAGAACTGCAATGACCATACAGCGGCTAGAAAGAAAACAGGTGGGGATGGAAAACAGACTCCAGAGTGAGGTAACGGGCACATTTCGCAGTCTGATTGGCAGAGACCCGGCCAAGCCAAGGGCGGCCATCCCCATTCCCAGCAGTCTGGCAATCTGGCAATCTGAGTTAAATGTCCCCTCCACCAGTAGGTTACCCGTCTGTGTTATCCAAACCCTCGCGAATCAAAACCAAGAGAAGGTCTCTGGGGAGGGATGGTGATAGGCTCAAGGGCGGCGGGCTGTGCTTCTATTGGATGCTGTGACTGGCTCAGGGCCATAATAGGCTCGGGAAAGGCGGCCAATTTGCCTGCACGGCATGTCCATATGGCATCATTGATGGCCCTCCTGCAAGACAATGAGGGTGGGCAAGGATGGCCGGGATCAGGATCCTTCCTCCACCATAGGGCTGAAGTGGAGGGTAAGGTTTCTGGGAGGCGGGTTTTCTTTCTTTTGCGGTTACTCGCACAGTAATGAGATATTTGCAATGGCCAGTCTCTCCCAGTAAAGTTTTCGCTTTCTAGAGCCGGCGCGGAAAGAGGACAGCAGTTTAGATAGACGTTAGGTGCTTGTGGTGATTTCTGACTCTTCCAATGCTCAGACTGGCCGATGACTGCCAGTGTGGCTGCTGGGTGCCGCTTGCGAAGGGTTCCTTCAGGTCTGGGGAGAGACAAGGCGGATGCAACAGAGCGTTTTCAAATATATGAAGGGAGGGTTATATGAAGGGAGGATAAATGTGGCCAAACCGTAGCTGAAATGATCCTCGAGACTGGAGCTTCTGCAAGTAATTGCTTCAAGACCAAGCAATGCGACACCTTTCTGAGCTGGGGGGTATCTTTGCTTCTGCTTCTGGTTATCTCGGTCCTGCAGAGATAACCCCTTGGCCGTGTTCGCCCGTGACTCAGTGCCGCTAGTAGCCTCATTGGGTAAGAATGTCGCCTATGCGATGCGCGACTGTGACTATTTTGACTAACTTGCTCTGGGAGAAGGAAGTCCAAGAATTTGGAGTTTCCGTTCCTCGCTGACCCTTCTGCCCACCAAGCCATTGTCACTAGTCGAGAGATAGTGCCAGGCCATGCGGCTGGGCGTGGGACAAAACCTGCACCCTTCGTCAACGGCTGGGTACATCCTAGTGTGATCTACCTGCTCCGGGAACCTAGGTATCGTATGATTGTCTAGAGCTAAAAACTAAAAATGAAAATAAAGAAGAGGAAACAGCTCCCGGCTTCTCCATTTTGCTGTGTTCGGTAAGTATGAAGAGACGGAGGGATGCTAGTGAGGGCCTCTCAGGAGTCGAAGCTCGGCATCTTTTTTGACACTGGTACTTGTGAGGTTAGCCAGCACTGCAGCAGACCAGTGGGTTGCACAGCCTGTGTGTGCAACCTACTGCATGGTGCAGTTTCTGGCGCCCTGTGTGGGTACGAAATGTGGCCTGCCTGCGACCATCTGCAAGCCCACATGCACGTCCCAGGATGTCTGTCCCAGGTCATCCTTGGGCAACTCGGCGTGATTTGAGGGAGCGACGATTGACTGCCTGTTTTGGGTTGTCGTGCGGACATCTCTGGGCGCCCACGATCCGCCTCCTTTTTGCGTGAGGGAAGACCTCGTCTACGTAAGTTGGTATATTACATTCTCTACCGCCCGAGATAATCAATCGAGATGACCTAGGTTGTATGTGTGTGTGCGTGCTATTGTTTCCTGGTGTTCCCTTTGCGCCACCCCATTTCATACTGTCCCTTACCCACGCCCACCACTACTTGTGTCGCCGCTCTCTTATTTGAACCTTTCGCTTCGTCATCCTCGCTACCTACTTCGTGTAAGGTGCACACCTTTTTCAATAACAAAACACTTTCACATCTCCCGTCACTCCCTCTGCGAGAAAAAGAGCGATATCAATACGACCCGAACATTTGGAAGATCCGAGATCTTCAGCTGTACCTGCCACTGTTACCAGTCAACGCGAGCACAAGAGAACTACCTACCTGCCAAGGTACCCAGAGACACAACTGCCCTGTCGCTTTGGACTTTCGAAGAGCTCTAGTTGGTGCATTACCAAGACACAGTGGTCCAACCAGCTTACCCTCTTATTTTCCCCTAAGGCTGCATCACCTAACGGCGCGCATATTGCCCTAGATTGTAATGAGCGGTCTTGAGTGTTGACGCCCTCGACCATCAATTGCCGTCCCTTTTTTTGCCCCTTATTCCTCCTCCTTCCTCTGAGGAAGCGAACACACTTTTGTCTGGTGTGCTTTGCTTGTTCCCACCGGCGGGCATATTGCTGATTCTTAAAATTGGGGCTTTAATATTTTGATACCCTGCACTTCCCCTCTTACTATCACCTTTTCCCCTGGTGTCTCAGTGACTCTGCCTGCTGGTCGAATCACAGGCGCTAGAGCATTTTGCCCTCTCTGTATACCCTAGTCCCTGGATACCTAGGCTGTTAGCCCCCGTCAAGCCCCGTCAAGCCCCATCAAACCCCGTCAACCGAGAGGTAATTCCTTGCCAACCCCGCGGATTGCGCGTTGCCAGAGAGCGACTAGAAAGTGCGCGGACGCACAGTTTTGCGATTGATTGCTCGCTCGTCGGTGTCCCGGGCACTATCTATCTCTTTTATGGCCTCGACTTTCGGGCTTCGACGCGCGACCCGAAGATAGCCACGGAGAGGACGGGAAGAGGGAGAAGCAGAGTTACATCATGGCGCCTCTTATCGACAACCCACCGCCACCAGCCGGCAGCAGCGACGGCGACGGCCCACAGAAACCAGTGAAGAGGATGAGAGCAAGCAAATCCAAGACGAAAAATGGGTGCAGGAATTGCAAGTATGTTTATTTCCAGCAGGCGTGTCCTTGTTCTCACTTCCTTGGAGTTTTTTTTGGGGCAGCCCGATCGAAGGGACGATTGGACAGTTTTCTCTTCGAATGCCCCTGGGTCCTCAATCCTTATACTTGTTGACATGAATGCTAATGCTCCCTGTTGATAGACAACGAAGGATAAAGTGTGATGAGAAGCGTCCCTCTTGTACCCAATGTGTCCGCTCCAAGAAGATCTGTACCGGCTACCCGCCGCCAGCCCGCGCGAGGCCGCACGTAATAGCACCCAAGCCCCTTGCGGCCGCCGGCCCTAGCTCCAACCGGATCGTTCAGCCGATCCCGCTGCCGCCTCGGCGCCCGCCGAAGTCGCAGTCGCAGGCACAGGCGCATGCCAAAGCCCAAGCCCAAGCCCAAGTTCAGACCCAGCCTTTCGCACCCCCCCAGGACCAACGTCAACCGACGCCTCCGCAGACCCCGAAGCTGGAAGCTGGCTCCGTCATACTCTTGCAGCACCCCACACCCAGCATTTCGTTCGATATCCAGGAGGGCCAATACTTCCAGCTCTTCTGCTCGAATACGGCGAACGAGCTGTCGGGCTACTTCGACAATGTATTCTGGACCAAGACTGTTCTCCAGGAATGCCACACAGAGCTGGCGATCAAGCATGCTGTGGTCGCTCTCGGCGCCCTATACAAGACGCTTGAGAAGTCGACCGAGTCGCCCCCAGGATCTCCATCCGACGACGTGAGCCCCTCGCAGACTACCTTCCGACATTGGGAAGTGGCGGTGAGGCAGTACTCCAAGGCTTGTCACGCCCTCTTGTTCGCGAACTCGCAAGACCAGAGGTCTCACCGGACTCGGCTCATGGCGAGCGTGCTCCTGGCTTGCTTCGATTCCTTCGTGGGCGACCACAGGCAGGCGATCAAGCAGATCCAGACGGGCCTTGGCCTTCTCGAGAAGCTCCGTGAGGAGCGCCGGCGATCCTTCACTCCGAGGCCCGAGGAGCCCGTCGAGGATGAGCTCATCCAGATGTTCACCAGGTTGGCCATTCAGGCCAAGTCTTACGACATGGCTTTCCACTTCCCAGAACCCTACGTGATTCACCTACTTCCGCCAAAGTCGGATTCAAACACCCCTTCGGACGCGGGCTCCCCGGTCTCGACCCACCAGGAACCCATCCCGGAGCGCTTTGCATCGCTCCGAGAGGCCAGGATAGCTTGGGACACCCTCTGCGAGCAGGTCTTCCGGGCGATGGAGTCCATGTTCCAGCACGCCAGTAGCATCCCCAATATCCTGCCGCAGTCGATGATGGTGTACGGGCGGGCCACTGCGGCCAGGTTCCAGGACTGGTCCAACGCGTTCGACCACATCCTCGGCTCGAGAAACGCGCCGGGGATAAACAGCCAGGAAAAGGCTGGGATCGCGGTGCTCAAGATGAACCAGATCATGGGCCAGGTCCTATACCTGATGACTTTCAGTGACTCGGAGATGCAATTCGACAGCTTCCAGAAGCACTTCCAGGCCATCGTCGAGCTCGCCTCAGAGGTGGTCGGGGACGAGGAGAGGCGTGCCGCCGAGAAGAGGTGCCCGGACCAGCGCTCCTGCGAACACCACCACGGCCAGAGCCCGGACATCTTCGGCGGCTACGAGTACGCGGCCCACCACATCAAGGCGAGCTTCAGTGCCGACCTGGGCATCGTCCCTCCGCTCTATGTCGTCGCCACCAAGTCGCGCCACCCCGTGATCCGGCGGCAGGCCATCCAGCTCCTCCGGAGCAGCGCCAGGAGAGAGGGCATGTGGGACAGCGGACTCACGGCGCAGATCGGCGCATGGGTCATGAAGATCGAAGAGGATGACGAGGAGCAAGTGCCGACCCCGGGCGACAGCCCCGCGGCCGGCCCTCCGCCTTCCTCCTACTCGCCCTTATCGAGACCCTCGACCGCGGGCCACCAGTCTTCCTCGTCCCAGGCCTCGGGCTCTGGCACGGGCATCGACTTCGGCGAGCTTCCCCTGGGGCCCGGGGGCAACGCGAGGTTCAACCCGGAGCGGAACAGCGTCTCATCGAGCATCTTCTCAGCCCTGATGCAGAAGCAGCCGGTGCCCGCGGAGAAGCGGGTGCTACTCAAGTCGGCCGAGTTCGACCTCCGCGAGCACACGGCCGTCGTGAGGTGCGGGACCAGAGGCCTCACACCCGGCAGCTTCGACTCAAAGCTGAGGGAGACGCTCATCAGGTGGTAGTGGAAACGCAGGCCTGCCCATAGTGCCTGCAGTTTCTGCCTTGTGGTGTTCTGAGGCAGATGCTTGTACCATTTCTACCCTATTTCTCTTTCTCATCTGTCGACCTAGGATCTTTTTCTTCTCCATATACCCGGACCTCTTGGTTATATCTTTGACCACATCTAACTCTTATTGGATATTTTTTTTGCTTCTCTGTTGAATGAGTGGTACTTGGACGCAGGGACGAACGCGGAACGAACTGGATTGTACCGATGGAGCACATCTCCTCCACATTTTCTCTTCGCTTCCATCTTTCTATGAAGACTCTTTATTTTTATTGTTTTCCCCTCTCCTGTTCTTCCTGTAAACCTCCTCTCTCCGGTTTTATGTAACGGACACCTATTGGAGACCACTCGCTGGATCGACCCTCTCTGTCTGTTTTTAGGCCTTTTTTCATAATTGTTTTGTTTATCGGAAAGAATCAAAGCCCCACTGGATTGGATGGTCAAGAGTCTCTCTTTTATCTGATTTCAACTGGAACACTGTCGTGGAGTTTATTTGATGCAGTGAGCGGCTTTAAAAAATCTGCTAAAAAACAAGGGGCGTTAGATGACACCTCCCTTTCTAGAGGAGATAGATAATGCTTCATGACTACGCAAGCGATAGTCTCTCAATATTTCAGAACGAAAGCACTCGTTTTTATCTTGAAGTTCTGCTAATAGACTGGTCTGACTTGTGACTGACATTCTGGGAGGTGAAGACAGTGTCATTGAATCTGCTCACTGGGACTGTGTGATACTACATGTGCTTGCGCAGGCTTGAGCGCTTGAAAGGAACGGAGCTCGGGTGGTGAGAATAGCATATGGGGTGTTTCTCTATGAGCGGCCAACTACCGCAGCGAGGCATGGTGGTGGAGCCCCACCAAAAGCGGTCGCGCTAAAATGATCACACCTAGCTGGACTGCAAGATACCTACAGCCCTAGCCAGACATTGTAGCCTTGCAAATTGTGACGACGGACATTGTTTCGCGTCAGGATTACCACAGCAAACCAGTTCTCTACGTCTCTGACCATTGTCAACTAGGGAATAACGCCCAGTTTTAATCTATCTAATTTGCTCCTCGCAGCTCCCTGAAGAACCCCGAGCCCGAGCCGAAAACAAGCATCATCACACACCCACACACACAGACACAAGAACAATGTCGACTCGAATACCGAAGAGGCACGCCTCGGAGGCGCTGGAGGACATGCTAGGTATCGATTCGCCAGTTTCCAAGAAGTCAAGGTTTGACAACTCGAACACAGGCAGCCCCAGTGCAAACGGCGTCGACGAGCACGAGGATGGTCACAGGGATAGGGGTGGGGATGATGAGGAGCCAAAGAAACAAGCTGGGCAGAATGGAACTCTGGCGACAGTGAGCGGCGCGGTCCCGGACCACCACGACGGCCTCGGTGACGACGAGGAGATGGAGGAGGATAGCAGCGCATCGGCGCCGATGCGGCAGTCAGCCCCGGCGGCCGGCTACGACGACCTGTACCTGGACACCATCGATCGCAACGTGCTGGACTTCGATTTCGAGAAGCTCTGCTCCGTCAGCCTGTCCAACATCAATGTCTACGCCTGCCTGGTATGCGGGAGGTACTACCAGGGCCGGGGTCCCAAGTCGCACGCCTACTTTCACGCGCTGGACGAGGGCCACCACGTCTTCATCAACATGGAGACGCAGAAGGTGTACGTGCTGCCCGAAGGCTACGAGGTCAAGAGCTCGTCCCTGGACGACATCAAGTACGTCTCGGACCCCCGGTACACGCGCCAGGAGGTGGCGGAGCTGGACCGCAAGCCGAGGGCGTCGTGGACGCTGTCCGGGAGGGAGTACACGCCCGGCTTCGTGGGCATGAACAACATCAAGGAGAACGACTACCTCAACGTGGTGGTGCAGGCCCTGTCGCACGTGTCGCCCCTGAGGAACTTCTTCCTCCTGGAGGACTTCTCGAGCCTGCCCCCGTCCTCCCCGTGCTCTGAGCTGGTCCGCCGCTGCGCCAACCTGTTCCGCAAGATCTGGAACCCGCGCGCCTTCAAGTCGCACGTCAGCCCGCACGAGCTTCTCCAGGAGGTGTCGCTCCGGTCCAACAAGCGCTTCACCCTGACGGCGCAGTCCGACCCCGTCGACTTTCTGTCCTGGTTCCTCAACAACCTCCACCTCGGCCTGGGGGGTTCCAAGACGAAGCCTGGCAGCAGTATGGTGCAGCGCGTGTTCCAGGGCAAGGTCAAGGTCGAGTCGCAGGCCATCACGGCCAAGGCGGACGCGGGCGACCGGCTCAGGTTCGAGGACGCCGAGGTCAAGGTCGAGGTGTCGCGCTTCCTCTTCCTCACCCTGGACCTCCCGCCGGCGCCCCTTTTCCAGGACGGCGACGACCCGGAGCGCAACATCATCCCGCAGGTAGCCCTCTCCGCCATCCTGGCCAAGTACGACGGCGTCTCGGCCCAGGAGCGGCTCAGCCACCGGAGGCGCTACCGGCTGATGCACCCCCTCCCCCCTTACCTGGTCATGCATGTCAAGCGCTTCTCCCAGAACAAGTTCGTCTCGGAGCGGAACCCGACCATCGTCACCTTCGAGCCGGGCGGGCTCGACATGTCCCCCTACGTCGAGCCGGACCCGACCGGCAGGCACGGCGACCCGGGGGGGGCGATAGTCTACGACCTCGTCGCCAACGTGGTGCACGAGGCCGTCAAGCGGCGCGACGACGTCGCCGACTTAAGCGAGGAGCGCAAGACGTGGAAGGTGCAGCTCAGGGACAAGAGCAGGGGCGACGAGTGGGTCGTTTGCCAGGACCTCTTCGTCGACAAGATTAGGGGCGAGCTGCTCTACCTGGGCGAGTCTTACCTGCAGATCTGGGAGAGGAGAAAGGAGGGGAAGGGGAAGGGGAAGGCGGGTGTCTGAAGGGATGGAGAGGCTCGAGGCAGAACGGTGGCTGTTATGGTTACATGGCGCTCTGGTCCGCAAATGGCCGAGTTTGTGTTATAGTTGTAAAAGGTAGTTTTTGTCACTCTGGGTGTGGGCAAAAATTGCCCCCCTCAGCACCTACCAACGAGGAAATGACTTGTCACATAAAGGGATAGAATTCGAGTATCCTCTCGCAAGATCGATGCTCCAAATCATATCACGATATTTATGCTTGCATGCTGCTTGCTGTCTGTTCTCTTCAATAAACCCTCGGCTGTCATCAAGGTATCGGACGGGAACTGAAAGGAAAGGGGAACAGGAAGAAGAGAAAGATAATAGCTACAGTAGAAGTACACCCAGAAAAGCACGGAACACGACGATATATAGAAATGGGGAAACCGACCAAACGTGATATGAGGGCTCAGACGAGGTGCGGAGTTCCCACCCCAAGGTCAAAAATGCACAATGTATGAGGCTTCGCTCCAGTCCGCTAGAAAGCGCATGTCTCATATTTCATATCAGGACGAGTGAGAACCAAGAGAAGTATGGGAGCCAAAGGGCAAGAGAATAATCAAGAATCTCAAACACAAAAAGTTCGCTCGCCTCCCAAAACCAAACCCTAGAATATGATGGGCGCTAAGGTGTTTTTTTCTTCTTTTGTACAGATTATCTCATGCCCGGAACACGAACCATGTTCTGGCGGTGTTCTGTGTTCGGGTCGAGTATAGCGAAAGCAGGTAGCCGAAGCGCTGTTGTGTTTTTGTTCGTAGTATGTATACACGAAAGTCTATCTCCATGCCGGTCGGAGCACAGCGAGGGAAACGGATAAAGGCCCAGAGTGGACGACAGGCGTCTCTTATCTCTGATGTTGCGGAAATCGGACATTGAGCCTTGAGCGGGTGGCGTATGGGACTCTTCGCGGGGCGATTCCAGCCTATGAACCACCCTGTTGCTTCTGGTCGTCTGAGGCGAACTGGGCGTGCTTCGAGCGCTTCTCGGCGTTGTTGTTTGCTCTCTCCCGTCGCGCGTCGTCCATGGCCGAACGTTGCTGGATCGAGCCCTCGTGGCTCTTCCACTCGACCTTGGTGTCCGAGGGAAAGGCGAGGACTCGCTTGATGGTTTCGCTGTAGGTAGAACGAGGGTCTGTTAGCTAATGACTGCTGGAAGTAGCCCGAGAAAAGAAAAAAGATGCGCACAGCGCAATTCTAGAACATACCGAATCTTGACAACCTTGCCGCCGTCCCTCCGCACCCAGACGCTCAGGATGTCCTCGCCATTGCGCACGCTAAGCACAGCGCCGCAGACCTCCTCGCTGGCATCGTGGAATTGATCGCCCACGATGGCCAGCAGCAGGTCCTCCCAGTACCGGTCGGCGACCCCCTTCTTCAGCCGCACGATCCACTTGCCGCCCTTACGGTTCTCGTCGTCCTCCCAGATCGGCCTGACGCCTTTGCGGAAGAGGTGGTAATCCGACACCAGCGGCAGCGCCGAGGGCCGCTTCAGGTGCGCGTACAGGGCGAAGAACTCCTCCGCCGTGCCTACCTCGGCTATCGGGTGCAGCGTCTTCTCGTACTCGATGTAGCCGTTCGCCTTGCTGATCGGGGGCCGGAACCAGAACACCCACGGACTGCGGAGCGGGTGTCGCGCTGGGGGGTTTGAACTGGACGTCGACGCCGACGCTGCCGCCGACGTCGCCGCGGACTTACCGCCAGAGGCGAGAGAGTACGACGACGTCGCCGTGACAGCTGTCTTACTGCTGCTTGTGCTCCCCATGCCCCCTCCCAGCCCGAATTCCTTGGCACTCTTTTCCGCACCCGGTGTCTTGGCGGCGCCGCCGCTGCCGCCGGCACTGCTGCCCGCCATGGCGAACTCGAAGGGGTTCCCGGGGGACTTGGGCGTCTTCGCTGAGCCGAAGGAAGCGAACGCGCCGGAGCCCAGCCCAAAGGCGCTGCTCGCGCCGGCGCCGGCGCCAGGAGACATCAGGCCGCCGCCCGGGGTCACGGCCGAGTTGAAAGGCGTCGGGGCTTTCCCTTGCGCTGAGCTGTCACCGCCCAGTCGTCTGGAGAAGGAGGCATTGCGGCCCGAGGAGGCGTCGTTGTGGCCGGGGCCGGATGTGCTGAGAGAGAGTTTGCTGGAGCTGGATTTGAGGAGACGATCGAGGGCAGTCAGCAAGGCGACCATAGAGGCAGGCCACGTCCGAGGAGTCGTTCTTAATATGGGGCCAGGGGCTGGGGGTATTGGGGGTGGCAAAAGTCTACTCCCCAACGGTCAAACACGGGAAAAGGTTACATCACTCACTTGGTCCGGCGGCTCCATAGGTTATCCATGAAGACGGAAAACGTAAGGCCAAGTGGGAGACTTCGGGAGATTAGAGCAGAAATTCGGCCTGGGCACTGTGGCTTCCCTCCGCATGCACTCTAAGCACTCTCTCTCTCGGTCAAGTCTCAACTCGCAACTCGAGGTAGGGGTTTATCGTGCTAGCGAAAAGGGGGCCACAGATGCACGAGATGCACGCTCAAGGCCGCGAATGATGGCTGATGTAAGTCGGGGGTCGGTCGGCGTGTGGGACAAGATGCAGGCTGAGTGTGGTTGAGTGCAGCAGCAGCAGTGCAGCAGCAGCAGCCAGTCGAACCAAAGTCTGGAGAAGCACAAAGGGAAGGTGACGAAAAACGTCTCCTACAGTCGGAGAGAGTTGTCGGGAGAACTGTCTGGAGTTGGTAGAAACAATTGAGATACTTGCTAGGATGTCAGGTCTTCAATCGGGAGAGTCTTGGACGGAATATCGTCTGCCAGGGCATTAAATGTCGGGTTATTGTTGTTGTAAATGAGGGTTTGGTGTTGAAGATGTCAAGCTCAATTTTCTCTTTCCGAAGTTGCGGTGGTGGCAGAATGAATCGACACGACTGCTTGAATTGGGGAAGACCTGGAGAAAAAAATGGGCCCAAAATGCTCTATGCTCTCTGCATCAGCGGTTGGACAAGGGAGCCAGTAAAGTACCTTCTGCCTATGCTCGCTAAACGGCGCCATTCAGTCCACTATTTTAGGGGCGTCGTGGAGACTGATTCGCCCAGACATCACCCTCTGTCCCACTAAGCCGTTAACCTCTCAGGCGGTGAGGACGCCTAGGTCCTGCTGGCCCGAACGCTTAACTGGGTACACCTGGCAGAAAAGATGTGCTCGTGTGGGGAAGTGAGCACCGGCTGGCAGCTGGCATCTTTTCGCTTGTAATACGAATTTCCGTTGTTTTTCCTTTCCCTTTTCTTCTTCTTTTTTTCTTCCTCAACCAAGACCACAAATCATAGAATTATCATCGACAGCTTGCCCACAAATCTATAAAGACCCAACGGTGCTGGCGATTTCGATTAGTGTGTCGAGATTAACTCCTCTAAATTGCCCTTGTTTAAAACCATCATCACGAGGGCCCCTGTTGTGTGGCCGCCATGAGCCGATGATGACCTGAAACAAGATCTGGACATACTCCCCCCCCTCCTGCTGGGCTGTTTGTTCGAGCTGACCTCCTGCCTTGGCATGTCGTGTCTGTCGACTGGATGGCACCCAGACATGAGCAGCCGTCCGCCTGTCATCTCCGTAGAACTACAGCTTGCTCAGTCTCTTCATGTTGGGATGACTGAAGGCTCCCGTCTCGCCGCCTTCGGTATCGGCCAATATCAAGCAGGTGCCGGCTTGTTGAAAGACTAAGGTAGTTGCACCAAGTAAGTATAGATTTCTCTTCTTTCTCACGCACTGGGGATGTCTTTGACATATTAGCAACGATCATGATGTTTACCTGAATCATCTGGTAATCCGACGCAGCCTGGCTTGAAGGCAGACCAGTCTGGTTTTCTAGACGCGTGTCCACTCTCGCAAGTCATGGCCGCGGTTGAGGAGACTTTCTTAAGGCTAATTCTATTATTTTATCTGAACGAACAAGCTAAACCCTGCTGCTCCCTAAAGACAAACCGTTTACCATCGCCTGCATGTTCCAGAGTGCTAATGTTCCTCGCGCAACCCACCATAGATAAAGCCTCTTTCGGAGTACATATGTCTCTCACTACCTATGTTGACGCATTCCTTCAACAGGAACATCGGGTATTGACCACACTAATTGGTAGCATCGCGGCTTCACAATGCCCAAAGCACGGCTCTAATCCCAAGCCGGGGAGTACCCAGCTGTCCAAACCAAGCTTTACGAGAAACAGTCGAACACCATCCAATGCCGTCACAGGCTAACATTGGATTTCATGCACGCAAGCACAATGCAGGCTGTCCATCACGCTGACATCTCATTTGTAGTGGCTCATCTGCCTACAGAGTGGCCATATCAATGAACGCGTCTCACGGGGGAGATTTTCTATGTCGAAGGTATATATGAATAGCCTTGATCCCCTCTGCTGAAGCCTTAGAATGACTGTGAATAGAAGAGACCAACGGAGGATAGGGTTGCAGACATCGCAAGTCTCTGAGGTGGTCTTTGTCTTCCAAGCGAGCCCTATGGCCCTGCCGCTTCCCCACACTAAGCTACAAGCATGGAACCGTCAACGCGGGCAAGGTGGGGCAGTCAAGCCACCAGCACGATCGACGTCAGTGTAGGATACAGAAGGCTCTCCCACACATGCACACATTTTACGTAGGACCCAACTTCATAGAGCTACCTAGGGCCCAAACGGTCAATTCTTGATAGTCATGACGGTTGCATGAGGCTGCTGATAAACGAGCGTTCCAAGAGCATCTTGATATAGAGAGTGCTTTAAGGCACAAAGGTGCTAGACATTTAAGGGTCGCTCATTTGGCAGCTCTGGCGAATAAGAATTACACTATCAACCCGCTATACTTTCACCCTGCGCTTTCCGCCGAAACCATCGAGTCATACACAGCCCGCAAACCTCTGCGGGGGCAGCAAACAGCAAACGGGAACGCTGGGACACACCAGGTTAAGGTCGTTCATACCGTCTCCGGTGTTTGCTCCGTTGAACTGGCCAAGACGTACTCTGTTATCATACTCCCCTCCCCCAAGTCATCGGTTATCAGCCTTCATTCCCCATTCCCACCTTAATCTAAGAGGACAAGACTATGGACAAGATAACAGACAAAATAGCGGCGCTACCGCCGCGGGCGAACTACTTCTCCCTCGAGTTCTTCCCGCCCAAGACGGCAATGGGCTTCGCCAACCTGCGGGACCGGCTCGACCGCATGGCACGGGCTCTTCGGCCTCTCTTTGTCAACGTCACCTGGGGCGCCGGTGGCTCGACGGCGCAGAAGTCGCTCGAGCTGGCTGAGATTTGCCAGCGCGAGCTGGGG
This sequence comes from Pseudohalonectria lignicola, assembly GCA_003049395.1. Lineage (NCBI taxonomy): Eukaryota > Fungi > Ascomycota > Sordariomycetes > Magnaporthales > Ophioceraceae > Pseudohalonectria > Pseudohalonectria lignicola. The sequence continues at coordinate 58,279 of PYSP01000161.1, forward strand.
CTCACGACGTGTCTGCACCTGACCTCCACCAACATGAGCCGGCGGCTGGTGGACAAGGCATTGGAGGACGCCAAGGCCCTTGGCATCCGCAACATCCTCGCCCTCCGGGGTGACCCTCCGCGCCCGGCCGAGTACCGGGATGAAGCCGCGGACGAGGAGGAGAAACTGTTGGATCCCACGGCAGGGGATGGCGGCGGCGGTGGCGAGGTGTTCACCTGGGCCGTCGACCTGGTCCGATACATCCGCAAGCACCACGGCGACTACTTCTGCATCGGGGTGGCCGCCTACCCGGAGGGCCACCCGGATGGGTCCCATCCGACGAACCAGAGCCTCGAGCACGACCTCCCCTACCTGGTGGACAAAACGGAGGCGGGCGCCGACTTCATCATGACGCAGCTCTTCTTCGACGTAGAGGCCTACGACCACTTTGAGCGGACTCTGCGGGAGCACCCCAGCGGACTGTTCAGGAACATGCCCATCATCCCAGGGCTCATGCCCATCCAGAACTACCAGATGATCAAGCGGACCACCAAGCTCAGCCACGCCAGGATCCCGGACCCGCTGATGGCCCGTCTGGACGCCGTCAAGAAGGACGACGAGAAGGTCAAGATTGTGGGTGTCGACATCCTCGCCGAGCTGGTCGAGCAGGTCAAGGAGATCAAGAGCAGAACCTCGGACCAGCCGCGGGGGTTTCACTTCTACACCCTGAACCTAGAGAAGGCCGTGTCCTTCATCGTCGAGCGCACGAAGCTCATCCCGCCCAGCACGCCCGACGAGGAGGAGGCAGACGAGCACGAAGTCGCCATCGTCGACGACCCCCGCGCAGGCCTCATCCCCAGCGCGGCCGTCGCGTCGGCCGTGGCCTCAGCCGCGGCGATGCCCGCGATCCGCATCAACGGGGCCTCGGCGCGGGGATCCTCGGCGCGGCGCCACTCGTCCATCGGCTCGGACCCGCGCGACCGCGTCATCGTGCCCAGCGACCGCGCCGCCGCCTCCCGCCGGGACTACGAGGCGACGGCGCTCGAGGCCAGCGTGCCCGCGGAGCCGATCAACACGCGCGCCAACACGCTCGCAATCTCCGAGGGGGAAGGGGCCCTCGGCCGCGAGGCCACCTGGGACGACTACCCCAACGGCCGGTGGGGGGACGCGCGCTCGCCGGCGTACGGCGAGATCGACGGCTACGGCGTCAGCCTGCACATGTCCGGGACGCAGGCGGTCGGGCTCTGGGGCAGGCCCGCCTCGGCGGCCGAGGTCGGGGACCTCTTCCTCCGCCACCTTAAGGGCGAGCTCGGCGCCATCCCCTGGAGCGAGGAGGAGTTCAACCCGGAGACGGCCACCATCCTGGACCGGCTGCTCGCGCTCAACGGGAGGGGGTGGTGGACCGTCGCGAGCCAGCCGGCCGTCAACGGGCTGAGGTCCTCGGACGCCGTCTTCGGCTGGGGCCCACCGAACGGGTTCGTCTTCCAGAAGGCGTTCGTGGAGCTCTTCATCCCCGCCGCGGACTGGGCTGCCCTCAGGCCGAGGCTGTCCGCGCTAGGCGTCCGGGAGCAGGTCTGCTTCTACGCCAGCAACGCCGCCGGCGAGTTCGTCTCGTCGGACGATGACGCTGCTGCTGCTGCTGCTGCCGCCGCGACTGCCGTGGACGGACCGGCCGCGGAGGATGCCTCTGCATCTACCGGCGGCGCAGCGCCGGCGGGGAGAGTAACAACAACAACAACAACAACCCCAGCAACCAGCAGCACCAACGCAGTCACCTGGGGCGTCTTCCCCGGAAAGGAGATCGTCACCCCGACTATCATCGAGGAGGTCAGCTTCAGGGCCTGGAGCGAGGAGGCGTTCGGCATCTGGGCCGAGTGGGCTAAGGTTTACGGCAAGGGGTCCGAGAGTGAGCGCCTGCTCGAGGAGCTGAGGAAGGACATCTGGCTCGTCAACGTCATACACCACGATTTTGTCGAGAAGGATGCTTTGTGGGATCTCCTGCTGGCGTGATATAGTTTTACAGGAGAGATAGACGGAGAGGCAGGGAAAGGGAGGAGGCAGGAGGTATAGAGAGCCTCGGATGCATCTTGGGCTGGCTACAGCGGCACTCTGATTGCTCAGGAGTTTCCGGGGTGGGGCGGAGGAGGCACAATCTACTTACCTAGGTAGATAAACCACTGAAAGCATGGCGTTGGGATTATACTTATAGACTGCCGATTTTAACCGTCAAGCCAAGATTGAGGCCGCCTCAAAGCACGACTTCTATAATCACTCAGTTGCGATGCTTAAAACTAATGCTTGTTTGTATTTCTATTTGCGCTCTTTTCTGCCTATCAATTCAGATAGGCTTAAACTGAGCCCACCTGTCCACGTTCCCTCCATGCTGCGGAAGCTGGAGGACCTTCATTTCACCGCCCAACCACGGGGCATCCCGCGTTGGTTCCGGCCAGACTATCCTTCGGGCAATGGATGCTTTTTCGAAAAGGCTAGGCGGAACTTTCAAAATTGAGGGAAAATGGTATCTTGTGCAACGGGGCGGGTATCAAAAACATGTCTTGGACGGATCTCCAACTTCAGAAAGGGAGGGGGGAAATGGGGGGCAAGGACCTCGACGAAGTCCACCAACAGCCTCGTCGAAGAGACGCAGGAGGATGGTGGTAGCCGTGGCAGTTGACGGGGCAGATGGTGAGGTGAGTGCAACACCGGCAAGATCTGAATAGATCTAAGGCTGGGAGACCCGGGCTCGTTGATATTTGTTCCGAATTTGTGTGGAAAATGGGTGAGTCATGAAAATTAGAAATTCCAAGCGCACTCGCGCAGTGATATCCGGGAGAAGAAATTTGATGGTGTGGGTTGAGAGATTCCATCCTTTTCAAAAGAAAACAAAAGGGGAAGAAAATAGAGAGAGACAGCTGGGGGCTGTATAGAGGCCGAATATCTCCTCTCCGGATGGAAAAACAAGAAAGAAAGAGAGCACAAGATCCCAATCCGTTATCCACCTTGTGATGTTGATCAACGGCTGAATCTAATACAGAGGTTCCCTTTAAAAGACCGCAAGATAGAATCCAGTGAATGAGACCTGAAGAGGAGAAGATGGATCAAAGATAGATCAGGAGTGGAGAGCCGTTTCCCAGGCGGCGACCAAATGTGGCCAGCGAAGTGAGAGCGAAGCGCGCAATCCGTCCGTGCAAGCACAGTCTAGGTCGGTCCCACCCCACAGGCCGGCGTACACACACCAACCCGCAGAAGCAAAGTCCCTCACAAGCCCACTCAGATCTCACCATCATCGTCGACGTCGTTCGCAAGGTATGCGGGGAGGTAATCGTTGTTCTCGAACGCCGCCTCGCCGCCGTCGAGATCTTGGGACGCGAAGAGCGCATCCTGCTCGAGCTTTACCATGGGCGGGTCCGCGTCGTCGGACGGCATGAAGGAGTGCGTCTGGTACAAGCCCATGCCGGCGGTGACCGCTCCCGCGCCGACTCCCGTGCCCGTGGGCGTCTCGGCCGTCGCCTCGTTCTCGGGCGTCTGCTCGTACGTCAGCTGAGGGAGCTGCTGCTGCGGCTGCTTGGGCTCCTTCATGACCTCCTTGCGCGGCGGCTTGCTCGGGGTGGAGACGACGTCGGGGCCGTCCAGCTTGTCGTAGTCGACCTCCCCGTCGCTCTTAGCGTCCGAGTCGGAGACCTTCACGCGGACGGGCGTCTTCTTCGCCCGCTTCGCCGTGCTGCCGCCGCCGGACTTGGTGGCCCCACCGGCGGAGGCCTTCCTCTTGCTCGCGGGCGTGGAGGGGCCCTTGCCGGTGAGGGCAGTCGTCGTGTTGCCACCGGCCTCGTGCGTCTCTTTGAGGGTCTTGGCGTCCTTTTTGATGCTCCTGAACTGGAATTCTATTCCAGCCGGTGTGGACTCGCCGTAATATTTGGCGATCTCTGTGTTGAGTGCATAGGATTGGATATTAGCGACCATCCTTATACAGGTAGAAATTCAGTTCCAAATTGTACCCTTCTCATTCATATTGATGATGTCCTCGAGATCCTTGGCGTCCCTGCCTTGGCTCACTGCCGCCCGAATGACTGCCGCCTGCTTCTTGATGGGTCTGAAGCGATGCTCCATAGCGGAGACAGTGGCGTCCGAGCCATAGTGCTTAACAATGGCTGGGAGGCATGGCAGGGGAGGCGATAAAGAAGCGAGTGTTAGACAGTCAAAACAACGCACTTATGGACAGACGAAACGGTGTAGTGCGGGTGAGGAGGTGGGAGGCAGACAAGAAGATGGGTGAAAGATGGATGGTGCCTGCGGTGAGCTCAACATGATAACGAAAGCTGAGGAACCAGGACGGGATGTCGGGTCCGAACCGGCGATATAAAGATAATCAGTTCTTTCTCACCTTTGAAGTTCAGCTTCAAATCCGGACTGGCGGCTATAACCGCGGCCAGCAGCCGGGCCTGAGACTCGTACGTCTTGAAGTTGCTCGGCATTGTGACTGTCGAACCTCCCGGACGTAATTGTGACCTGGGCTGACCTCGACCGACCCGAAAGAGGATCTTGGTGATGAATGAAGGTAAGCCGGAGGGATACCTCTTATGCTTGGTTATGGAAGGCTGGTGTCAGATGAGACTGGAAATTGAGATGAGGAAAAGAAGCTGTAGAGCTGTGCATCGGGTTTTGCGTAAAAGGAAAGCAATATGAGAAGAACTGGGGTTGTGGGTGGTGGGTAGGTAGGTAACTTGGGGCTGAAATCTGATAGACGAGGGCGAGAAGATGAGGCTCGAAGAAGACAAGAGGACCGAGGAGGCTAGCTCGAAGAGGAGCCAGGAAAGGCAAGTACGATCGACACCTCCGAGTGGGAAAGGAAGGGTACGTAGAAAGTGTGATTTGATATGAGGGTGGTCCCCAGGTGAGGAGGTAGTGAGGACGGTGGTTTGTGAACGATCTCGAAGACGACGAGATAAGTAGCCTCGCTGGGTTCAGGCATACACTTGAGAGAGACGTTCAGAAAGCGAGGTGATAAATGACCCAATTGTTGCTTTATAGGAAATGGTCAATGAAAGCCTGTATATGTGAGGTCTTCCGGCTCGATTCTGGTGATATTCTTGAGGTTCTCAGGCGCCACGTTGGTTCCATATAGGTCCTCCTGTCGCTATTTTGTCGTTGCCTCAATCCTCAAGTGCAATTGGAGAATGGCGGGGCAAATTTTCTTGGGACAGCTGGAAGAATCGCCTTCAAGACACATGAGGACTCGGAAGGTCGAGGAGAGTCCGGCGTGGTGGGTTGGTTGTTGTCGTAACCCTGGTCTTCATGATCGAATGTGAGAGCACGTTAGCGAAGAACCGTAACCGACCACCAAAGACAGACGAATTGAAGGCATAAACACTACTAAACGGTCCAAAAAAATTCCATAGAAAAATACAATATGATATAAATATGTGATTACAAAGCTTTATTTATTTCTACGTATTTGTTTTGTCGTGTCCTTGTTGCTTTTCCGAGGGGGCGGGATGTACTCCTTAACTCGAATTAACCAGGTGTCACGGTGGCTAGGGAGAGGGACAGGACTCACATCAGAGAGCCCACACCAACCAGGGGTCTGCGCCAGCCAGCCACCACCACCGCTGCGTCGAGTCCACCCAATCGACCGCCCTCCCTTCTGGCCTGTACGACATCCCTGCCCTGACCCAGCCCAGGATTATCATGGGTGCTCGAAGTCGTGCGACACGGCGCACAAACTGCTCCAGGAACGCGACCCGCCGTTTTCGGGTTTTGCGGTTCTCAATCCATCACCTCCTTATCCAGAATGGGTGTTCTCCGCCCCGTCGGCGTCCCCTTCCCGCTTGGGATCCGACTGTTGTGAGACTTGAAGCTGCTCCCGCCGCCGAATGGATACATCGGCACCGACTGGTTATGGTGGTGATGATCGTAATGGAGGCCGCCACGGCCGAACCTCGCCGGTCCGCCGCCATCGCCATTCCCGTACACCATGTACTGGAAGCCCAGGAAGATGTCGCACGCGGCTTGGAACATGCCGCACAGCTTGAAGGCCCATGGTATCTCCGTCGTCGAAGTGAAGAACCAGAACATCTTCATCGCGTCGCCCGCTATCCAGGTGGCTAGCACCGAGAGCCGGAACCCCTTGCAGGAGCGTGTGCGCGCGTTCGCGAGAATCTGCGGGAGCGGCAGTGTCGCTTCGACCGATAGCGCGATGTATCCGATCAGCGGCGAATAGAGCGCGTATATAAATCGTATCGGTGAGAGGACGAGCTCCAGGATAGTCAGCCCGATGAAGAGGTAGAGCAAAAACTGCCAGTATCTCCAGAGGAGTTAGTCTCATGATGGTGCTCATCTCGGGTGACTGCAGAGCGAGGGAAAAGGGAGCAAGGGGTGTTTAAAGGATGTTCCATGGCATACGGTTTTGGTGATTTCCATCGCCAAAAGTTGTACGGCCGCCGTACATCGAACAGTCCGTCCTGGGAGCCCACGAACGGTATCGCCGCATCGCCGCCTTTGGAGGATGGGGAGGGTCGGTATTCCAGGGCGATCCTCAGCAGGACGGCCTGGACTGCGATGTTGAGGAACGACTGGACCAGCAGAGCCTGGTCAAACCTGGCTCCCGGATAGTAGAATATCCTGATACGATTCCAACAATGGATCATTAGTTAGCTAGAAAGGCGGAGACACAATAGGGCCCATATCAGGAGGCACGAACCTAAACAGCGACGCTACTATCATGATCAATGGTATATCCAAGGAGAACCCAGCGCTCGACTTGGACCGATGCATCGCGTACGCCTGGTCGCTGTACGAGATGACCGGCGAGAATATGAGGAATAAGGGCGCGGCATAGCCCGTGAAGGCTTTTAACCAGCGCATCTTTGCGGCATGCGCAGGACGCGCATGAGATAGCAGCGTCACTATCCGGGGGTAGGCAAAGAATGCCCGATGATCCCGGGGCGTAGATGAATGTTGAATAAGAGCAGGAATCCGGGCAAAAGTTCAACAGACGGGCAAGGCAGGGCTAGACGCTAAAGATCCATTCGCGAAAGTTTGCGATTCTGTCTAGTGGTATTGCCCTGGCACCATGGTGTTTTCGGCTTGTCGTTGGCGATTAGGAGCAGGGAGAAAAAAGAGGAGCGCACGTTGGCGAGATGTCGTGGTGGAGCTTCGTTTCGCCAGCAAGCAAGAACATCGACGTAATGCTGCTGTTCGCATCGAAATTTCGCACCCTGTTGGACCAAGAAAGGGGCGGCGCGCAAGTGACCAATTAGCCTAGGTTGTGGGATCGCATGTGCGACCAGCTGAAGCTATTCAAAATTCTGTACTCAATTGACTGAAAATGGAGAAATGAATCCCCTAGATTTGCGGACAGCTAGAACTCCCGTCTGCAAACCTGTTCATCTTCGGCCGCAATTTCCTGTTCGTTCAATTAGACTGCCGTCCATGGAGACACTGAAAGTGTCGAAACTTGGAAGGGAGAGCCCCACTACGCCACACTACCCGTCGCTCAAGCCACAGTTTCTTATCGATAGCGGTTGGTACCGAAGTTCCACGTGAGTAGGTATTTACGTACTGCGGACCGAAACGCGTTTCCGATACCATCCAGGCCTGTTAGATTGTGAGCCGTCCCGAGAAACGGAGCAGTGTATCTCAACTGCTAAGCCGCACTTGCGTTCCTCAGATCCGGAGCGTCCATTTCAGGCTTAAAGCGGGCTAAGAGAGCAAGTAGCGGTATTTAGGTGGATCCCCCAGGATCGGCTCCGTTCCTTACAGGTACTCACCTACCGCACCGCCGTGCCGTATCTTAACGGATTGGAGGGGCTTCGGAGGGCATCATTTTGGATTTCATCACCAGCTGCAGTTGGTCGTGGTGGGGTTTCAAGTTAGCTTGGTCCGCGAGTTTCCTAGTGATCAGAAACTCGCTACGGTCTACTCCGTAACTTCCCGGCAACTTGCATGAAGCCACAACTTGGCGATTTCGCCTCAATATTGTCAGGTTGTAAAAGATTTCGAACTCAAGAAGGGAGAGGTCTGCCCCGTCGTCCAGTTGTACCCGTTTGGGCCGAAGAACGACCGGAAGGAAATGGCTCGATTTGGAAGCTGAAAGGCTCGATGTGAGGATCGAGACCACTACCGCTCATCGTATCAACCCAAGGCCAAGAGCCATCGCAAATGTGAAATGAATAGTCTGTACAGAACCGAGAGAGTGGATGAAGTCAAGCACATGGACCTTTCGTCATGCATTGATGTCAGAGACAATGTGACGACACCATTCCAGCTCTCCCCAACCCCAGCGAGGATGGTCTCGACCACTCCAGCGTCAGCCTGTCATAACTCTATTCGAGCTGTGCTGTTTAGAGTGCCCTTGCGTTTTGTGTCCCGTCTGGGAGATTGAAGTTCGCTGGGTCGGTCACTGAGGTGTCATTGGTGGGCCGAGAGGTCGTTCTAGACGTCATGATTTCCTGGACCCTACGTGCAGAAATAGCGCCGCAAGTGGCAAGGTACCACTTTCATATGTGGGCATGGGCGCGGGCGCGGACATAGTCCCGGGGAATACCTGCAAAAAATGTGACTAGGCCCGGTCAGTCGCTTCCAGACCGGTACGCTCTGATACGGGAGCCCTTGAGACTTACAAACGCATCTGTCCGCAACACAATGCGGCGAAGTGCCTTGATTGTTTGACGTCGACGGATCGCAGACATAGCATCCGCTATGCCGTATTCGCCATTAAAGCCTTCCGCAAGTACCTCCACATCGCCGTGAGAACTGTCGCATCCGTTGAGTCAGAGGTGACTCCTCAGGAGTCAGATTGAAGGATGAGAGGTTGGTTCCTGAGTCCTGACTGTGTTGTCCATCAGCAATCAGGCCTGTCCAGAGCTCGGCAGACGAATGCCAGTTTGATGAATTTGGGGCGTCGTTCCACCGGGGATGAAAGTGGAGCATGGGTAGGCTTGGCTGACTTCAGTGTTCCTGGTTGGCCGGGTCTGATGTCATAGAGCGCCAAGGCCGGGCTGGAGACACTAAACCGCGACCACTTCGACTCCACAATCAGAAACCCCCCTTTCTGACCTCACCTCACGTCTCTCTCTCCCCGGTTCGACAGATAGACAAAGGAGCGAATTTCACGAGCTAAAGTCATCGCCTCTTTTCGGTATTTGCCATATTGCATCGTCACTGTGGCACTTACTCTGACAGAGCCGAACGGCAGAGTCTAGAACGCGGGGTCCCTCCCATGCGCGACTCTCAGTCCCGCCTACAGACGGTTGGAGTAGGGATTGACGTCGTTCCAGGCTCCACTGACCGAATAGGCCTCGGGGCCTTCGCCGATACCCCGATGCCGTGTGCGGCAAGTACAGTACACTTGGCCGGTGATTGAGCGGGTCTCAGTTCGAGGGAATGGCGGGAGATGACCCGCGAATGGGAAAATTGGCAAGGAATCAAACAGAATACACACTTGCGGGAGGTCGTGAGGCCAAAGAATGTTCGAAATTCTGAGAAAATTAGAAGCTGCAAGTCCAATGCAGAGGCTTATCAACCTCATGGCAATTCTTGGAATTTCCAGGCTTCGTTACAGGATTTGTGCCAACATTTGCCAACTTCTCGACACCAGGTCCTCCACTCCGAAAATGCCCTGTTCCCTCGTCCACCCGATCCTCCAGCACTGGCGACCCACGAGAGAAGAGGCTCTTGATCTCACACAGAGGGCAGCTCGCCTGCTCAGATGTGCACATGATATGAGGGTCTCGATTGAAATGGTCTACCCTGTCTATCTGTGACCTACCTTAGGCCTGCAGAACCGCTTTCATTTACAGGCTGATAATGACACAGAAACACCAGACAAATCTACGCGAGCACTAACCTAAGTACCTAGGTAAGTAGGTAGGTACCAGTTGAGTACTTACTTATTCGCTACGGACAGACCCGCCGCACTAGCAAACCTCTCGAAATGAAACAGGCAGCTCTGTATATGCGCTTGTACAAGTCCTGTTCGTCGTGCCTTGAAGCTTGCATTAGACGGCTTAGGAGGTTACGGCGCCCACATTCCAGCCAATGACATCATGGCAGGCCTACCACCCGAGTGTCGATCTTCCATGTCTTTCGGTTGTCATGAAAACAGCGCAGCCACATTGGGCACCACCTTACTGGAGTTACAGTACGACTTCTCCTTCGGCCACCTACAACTTCGAAGGATTTCAGGCTGCTAAGGTTGTCGTTGCTGTGCGGCATCTGAGAGCACGCGAAAGGGGTTCTTCTTTTGTTCTAGCTGGCTTTTTGATCTCTTAGCTATGCACATACTAGGCTGGCATCACGAGCTAACTCCCCAGGTGGCTAGAGGCTGGGGAGATCCTGTCTCGGATGAGGTCAACATTGGCCACTTCATGAGTCTTCCCTTGCGCCTCCGCACTCTTTGACCCTGCCATTCCTTTAGCTTCCTACCCTCCAAAGCCTTGCAAGACCCCCTACTCACTATCTCCCTTTCGTTGCTGACCGGGAAGGAAAGATGGGTCCAACGGCATGACATAGCATGACTTCAGCGTAGGTCATCGATCATCACGGTCCACCTATTCTCATATGATAGCTCTTAGGGATAGGATAGCTGTCTCCTCTGTCTCGCCCTTCAGCTTGGAGTAGCCAACGGCCAACAGCCCCGGTCGGTACAACAGATGTTAGAAATCTGGAAGAAGAACCGATCCTCACCTCACCGTACACTGTCCCTGCACCCCCTCTCAGAACCCCCTCAAAACCGTCTTCATCCCACTCAAGTCAGTCACACAAGAGCCTATGAGGAAACGCGGATGCACGGAGGGATGGGGCAAAGGGGGGCATGCTGGGATGCATGCGGTTGAACTATCCTCTCACATCCTCTGTGGCAAGGATGCCTGGGTGATGTGCTTGGACTGAATCGCCCGGTGATCAGCGTTCTTACGCCATATATTGCAGCCGGCTGCAACTAAAAAGGGTGGTTTCCGGTGTCGATCGCCCCGAAAATCAGAAACTCTGTTGATGGAGCGCCCCAGACACCCTGTTAACCCTTGGAGGCGGACGAGGATAGAACACCGCTGCTGCGCTGTACCGTCACCCTTTGACGCACGAACCCTTGCAAGGCCCTCGAGGCCCTTATGACGATCAACTGGATCCCCTCTGGAAAAAATGCCACACCATCATCCACAGGCACACAAGCACGCAAGGGACGCAAGGGAAGAAGGAGAGCGCGCCGCGGGGAGGCGGACTCGAGTTGAGGAGGGGTTTTGAGTTGTGGCGGCGGGTGAGGCAGATCAAAAGGGTCGTGTCACCGAGGGATAACGGTCTTTAGGGGTCCAGAATGACCCCAAGTCCCGTCCCATGTCTTGTCTGTCCCCCCGTCTCCCAGACAAAAGCTTTGCGCCCAACACCTGCCGGAGATCTGCGCTCCGGCTCCTCTTCAAAGAGATCGTTGTCAAGCCCACCCATATTTCCTATCTTCTCATCCCACCATCCATGATAAGCTTCCCCTTCTCTTTATAGAAGGACACTTAAACTGCCCTGCCGGCCCACATCCATTTCTGCATGAAAAGCAGGTTTCGAGATCAAACCCCAACTTAGGCTTTGTTCATAAAGAGACACACCGCTGCCGCCGGCACATCCCTTATACACCCTTCTCTCTGAAGAATCAGTCGTCGTCGTCTTCGGGAAGCAAGTCGCGCTTACCCCTCTACCCTCTACTCTCTCGGATCCGCAGTTCCAAGAGTTCCACCAAAACAGACTCAACTCTCTCTTTCTCTCCCAAGCCAAGACTGCCTGGAATGCGACCCCCATCATCATCGCCATCACTCACCTGGGACCACCACCACCACCAACCCTATACATCACAACCCAACACAATGTCCAACAGCCAGAGCAGCTACACCATCTCGATCCCGTCATCTCCCCCTCCGCCGACGGATCTGCCGACATACTCGAGGACGATGCACCAGCACACGAAGCAGCAGATGGAAGCCGCCTCGCGGTCTTCACATCGCCGTAGCCAAGGTTCGAGCAACAGCAACAGCCGCCTCCCGCAGACCAACGGCATCGCCTCCTCATACGGCAGCCGCAGCAACTACCAGACGTGACAGGCGTCGGGCAGCAGCAGCAGCAGCAGGAACGGCAGCGGCGACTCCAACAGGTCCGGGGGCGACGAGAAAGCCACGGCGGTGCTGACGGGGCCGGACGGGGACGACCATCGCTTCATCACCATCATGACCAGGTACCTCGGCCCCGATAACATGAAGCACCTTGATCATTAGGAGGTGAGAGGGGAGCCACCTCTATCGTCATCACTATTGCCCACAGCCGAGAAGAACACCTTCGCTTCCTGGAGCCCAAGGTTCCCATCGGCTGGAACACAAGGTAGACACATACTCTCGTCGGTTTACTACCACCAAACAACATGCACATACCAACATGGACAGGCTTCTCGCCCCTCGCCTTTTTCCCTTCATGAACACACATATTTCTTATCATCAGTGGTCAAGGTTGGCGAGCGACACAGGGAAATATGGCTAAGTTTTTTTTAGGGGGTTTGCATCCCAACTTCAAGGGGATGATACCCCAACGGTATTTTCCAGAGGAGGTGCAAATCGGGAGAAAGGCGTTTTGCTTCGCGGATATGAGAAGAAAACTTGATCAATCATATCTCCGCCTTCTCTTTCTCGTCAACTTTGTTTTTCTTGCAACGAACAACTTGAATGACTTATGACAGCTTACAATGAATGCTCATGAATGTATGCATCTTCTCTTATCTCTCGCTCACACATCAGCCGCTCGTTATGAATGAAACGATCATGATTTTGAAATCATAATCTTCGTGATGGATATCTATGTCGTTAGTTTTGTGCTGGTTGCCCAACCCAACCCAATAAAAATTGATGATGAAAATATGCTGCTAAACATGCAGTGACCGGTGAAAATAATCCCTCCTACTTGCCGGCCATGTTGTTGTAAGGAATCCCACCGGCCAATACTCCGCCTCCCACAAAACAGACGCCGTTTGACATGGAATGCAGAAAACGTGCCCAAACTCAAGCAGCCCAATCTAGTCAGCTCAAGCCACCTTCTTCTTGATCCCAAGCAGCGCAGCCCGATCCGTCTTCTTCTTGACCTGCCTCCTAAAGCTCGGCACAGGAGGCGGGGGCATATCAGACACCGCGAACGCCTTCACCGGGGCGGGGGGGGCCGCCGCAGCCGCGCGGGGTCCCGGTGGTGGTGGTGACTCCCCCCCCTTGGCCGAGCCGCCGGAGTCGGAGCTCGACCCGCCGGAGGGGGTGAGCCCGGGCACGACGACGGCGCCCCACTCGGCGGCGGCCTTGTCCGCGTCGACGAGCTCGTCCTCGAGCGCGGCCTGGCCCCTGGCGAACGCGAACGCCCTCCTGGCGGCCTCGGCGTCCTCGCGGTCCAGCCGGGCCTGCTCGCCGTCCTCAGCGGCGGCGCCGACCAGCGCCTCGAGGTCGCCGTCGCGGTCGGCGCGGGCGATGCGGGCGTTGCGCGTGCGGATCTCGTCGAGGGCGTCCGCGACGGCCATCTCGCGCTTGGCGTCGACCGTCTTGGCCTCGAGCTCGACCATGGCGTTGCGCTCCTCTTCCTCGTGCTCCAGCCTGTCCAACCTCTCCTCCTCCGTCTCCTCCTCGCCTCCCTGCTCCCCGTTGGCACCGCCGGTGCCCCTCTTCCAAGGGTCCGTGTTCCGCTTCGCCCCCTTCTCGCACGTGTAGTCCTGGTTGGCCGGGTCCGTCTTGAAGGTGATGGTCGAGGAGCAGCGCGTGCACTTGATGTAGAAGCGGTAGATCTGGATGCCCAGGTACTTCTCGTCTTCGGGCGTCTCCTTCCGCGCGTTGAACTTGCGCCCCCGGTAGATGTACTCCCCGCAGCTCGTGCACTTCATGCTGAAGGGCGCCATCAGCCGGACGACCTGCACCTTAGGCCCCACCTGCTTCGGCCCGCGCTGGCGAGTGATGGCGCTGGGGTCGAAGTCTGGGGGACTGTGGAGCGGGGAGAAGAAAGGGAAGGACGAGTGTCAGCGTATGTCATGATGTGTGTGGGGGGGATTTGGGTTTCGGCGCGAAAGGCGCAAAACTGTTGTAACGACGAGGTGAGTGGCGGGTGCTTGAGATACTTACTAGTATTTGGATAATACTTTTCGCTCGGACATGTTGGGCTATCTGGCGGTCCTTGTGATACTACCGAGAAGAGGGCAGATCAAACTGCCTTTGGAGAATCTCAGGGTTCGATTCGTTCAGAAACGGGTTGGAAGTTTAAAAAGGTTGAAGGAGAGTGAGAAGATGTCCCGAGGAGGTCGAAAGCGGATGATGATTAAGGATGTGGCGTCGTCGATCTTGAACACTTTGTGGCTGTGAGTCTGCAAGGCCTATACCGTATTAAATTTGCTTTCACACTGTAACACTATTTCCCAATTGGAGGGTTAGGGTTGGACTGGCACCATCATCAAGCGTCTGCTTCATTTATCACAGCCCCCACAGCAGCACGATGGCTAAAGGCGAGTCAATCCAGCTAGTGTATCTCTGAACTAAACTACGAGAGAACGGGCACTGAGGTGGCTGGCGGTGATACGAGGTGATGCCCCTTGAAGGAAAGAGGAAGAGGCTACGCCCTTGTCTATTCATTTTAGAGTCATGTAGGTAGTACAAAAAAGAATAAAGGAGACATAGCCGACATGATAGATAGCACTGACGGCCCACGCTCCATACAGACCGGCTCATACCATCCAGGTGTATTCTACAAACTTAGATGTGCTTCTGGTTGAAACGGATCGACAACCTCCTCCTAGCGCCGGGCACCGAGTTAAGGGAAGTAATAGCAGGAGGGTGACGCAACAAGAAACTCATAATGCAAGGAAACAAACAAGGACCCCAACCCTTCCCAAGCCATGCGTATCCCAATTATCCATGGGGGTTGTTTTGTTTTTAGTTGTGTTGTTCTTGGGGTTCCAACTGGATTTTCTGTACAAGGTTTCATCATATCTCGGGTGAACACGGGGGATTCCGAGTAGCGATTAGGTAGGCGCCTGCCGTGGTAGCGGGGCTCGATGGTTTCGATTCGACAGCGCGGCGACAGATTCTCAGCCCATCCCCTGGTACTTGAACCAGTTTGGGCGACAGTCCTCCCTGTGCAACCACTTCTCGCCATCGGTGAAGCGGCCCGTAACGCATCCCTTGCACTTCGGCGAGTTGGGGCAGTTAAAGAAGGGGATATGTTGGTAGCCGATGTCGCGGAACCTATGGGAGGGAGAGGCCAAAATGGTCAGTCGGTGGGTGTTCACAGATAGGGGGGCAGCAGCGAGGCCAGGAATACAAAAAGGGTCGTCTCCACAAGACGGCCGAGGGCAGGGACCAACCAGTGAATCTTGCTAGCATCTTCAAAGAGGCCCAAAGCAATACTGTGGACGGGGGCATCCCCCCAGCGCTCGTAAAAGAAGCCGCCGGCCCGGTCGAGGTGATTGAAGTAATCCTCGTACACCTTGCTCCGCCAGAAGCTCATGTCGCCGATCTCGAAGTTGCTCCAGAAGTGGCAGGTCGAGTAACCGTTCGCCTTCTCGAAGTGGCCAGGCCGCCGGGTCTTATCCGTCAGCCAATCTAGCGCGGCGTTCTCGTGCTGGTATTCCTTGTGCTCGGCCAGGAACTTGAGCGTCTCGGGCCAGAGCGTTGGGATCGACTCTGGCGCGTCATACAGGTTGATGGTGAAGCCGTACGTCTTGTTGTTGTCCTGCATATAGCGGAACACGTCATAATCCACGTCGCAGAAGAAGTGCACCTTGGGCTCTACCCGCCAGTAGTACTGCACGTCCTTGAGGGCGGGGTGCTTGTAGAAGAGGCCACTGTTCCAGCGGCACATCTGGTGGTACGAGATCTTGTCGGCGTACTGGATCTTCTGCTCCTGCAGAATCTTTACCGACTCCTCGTAGAGCTTCTGGTTAATCCATGACGGCATCTCCCAGTGTTCCTTGGGGATGAGCTCTAGACGTTGCGGTAGTAAGTGTCAGTGGCGTTGCTGGGCGGTAATCCTTGCTCCGGGGATCCGGAGTTGCCGGGGAGGGCGAATGCCATGAGCCGCGCAGGGGAGGAGGGCAGAATTGACAAAGCTGACACCCAACATACCGTATCTACACTCAGCCTTGGTGAGGGCCTTGGTCTTCCTCTTGAACTCGTCCGAGAAGGGGACATCGTTGAAGAAGGTCCAAGGGTAGTTGAACTTGTGGTTCCAAGTGCGTTCCAAATCCCCCATAGCCTGCAGCATGCCATCCAGCTCCTCATTCCTCACCAGCGCCAGCAGTGTCGCATTTATCCGCTCCGAAGATTCAGCATCGGGCGCGTATCCTGGCGATACCCGCCGCAAGACTCCTTCCGGCTCTCCCGTGGCTGTTGGCATAGCGAACGCCTTCTATCAGCATTCGGGCAGATAAGGCGGAAGGAGTAAAATGGTGGTAAATCAGCATCAGCAGGGCCGCTCACGGTCTAAGTTGGGATCCCTATCAAAGTTCTCAAACTTCCCACCGGTTCCTAATGTCGGCGATGTTGGTTTGAATATCTGGTAGAGGAGGAAGCACCAGATGATGAGGGCGGCGAGCGCCAGCGCCCTCACTGGCCGAGCGATAGCCATTTTTTCCCTCCTTGTCGGCGGTCTGAATTGGTGATTTGGGTATGCCTCGATTCGACGGACGGACGATTTGAGATCATCAAGCGTGCGCGAAAAAGCAAAGCTCCGTTATGTGATCATTTGAATTGGCGATTGGCGTCAGAAATGGCAGAGGCGCGAGAGCAGTAATCCACGGTCGATGGTACTGATGGTGCGATGCTCTTGGAGGAAGTTAGCATTTGGACCCTGCCAACTTGGGGTGCTGGGACATGCTCCAAGGAACCAACGATCGAGACCCCTGTCGAGGCGCGTACTACGGAGTACGTACTCATGCAAATGCGGTTAAAATTTGGGGGGTGGCCCACTGGAAAACAAAATGGGGCTGATGTACTGCTAAAATTGGGCCTCGAGGAGAGCAGTTGTGGCTTGCCCGTTTCTCGTCTTGTGGCTTCCTGCCGGATTCAGGCGGTAGGAGCTTGGGCTAGACCATCCAATCGGCACTGTACCATTTTGATCTGTTAGGCAGGGAGGCACCTTAGCCAATGGTTTTTACCAGTGCTTATTGGAACTGCTTATGCCCGTTGTCTCGCGTCTGTTGCCAAACCACTTTACGCGATGTTAGGTGCCCGAGACATACTGGGTGGCACCATCGCACAGAGTTTTGAGCCTGAGACCTGAGTAGGTCTCCATCTCTCAACTCGACACTCCCTGAGGCCTCTCTGTTTACCATTTGGCTTGGAGCGATCAGGTCCCAAAGAAAAGCCCCGTCGGAAGCACCTCGTCTAGTTCATGCGAGTCGGTACGAGAGACCGGGCAAGGTTACATTTCCCCTGCAAATCTCAGGGCGTGGCAAGGGGGGCTAGATGGATGAATATCGGCGGGAGCAATGGCATTCGCAGCGAAACTTGGGAGCTTGACTGAGGAGCTCATCACGGCAATCACCTCACTGACTGCGAAGGTACCAGCTACCTTCCTAAAAAAAAAATATGTTTGATTGTGCACCAAACTCAATATGCTGATATGTCGGCCGCCATAGTCTGACCGTGAGCGACTCAGCGCATGCCGAGAATCGTCGCTCCGGAAGGTCCGCCACAACACCTTCCCCCGGACCAACCAGTTCCAGGTCGATGAGCACCTGGAAGGCCTCCAGGAGAAGTTTATTGTCAATGGCCGGGATGGACTGGCCTGGGCGCTGAGGCAGCGGCTGGACGCCCTCTCATGCTACAGCTCAAAATGGACCCCTGAAATCCTGCACCTCCTCCTTGAGCTCTCTGACCGCCCCACGCAGGAGTCCAGCCTCGCGGACCTGGATTTTCTCAGGGAGCCAGAGGAAGACCTTGGTCCGCCGCTCAAGTGGGAGGACATCGCCAGGGAGGACGGGTGGGCCAATGACGGCGCGTTGTGGAAGACGGTCGACTTCAACGACAGCTCTGACGAGGAGCTGCACGACGATGCGAGGTCGGGAAGGTCTGCACCCTCCTCTGACTCGGAGGGGACGTCCGTCTCGAGCGCCAGGTCCCGGCTTCACAGAATCCTAAAGAGGGATCCCGATCCCGTCGCCCAACCCAGCAGCGCCGCAACCCTGGACGACATCCTCAAGGCACAGGCATGGAGATCGGTTGCTGCATCCCAAGACTCAAGCGGGCGAGCCCGAAAGACGCCCATCTCGGAGGCACAGATCATCAGAGAGGTCCTCTTCATGATGCAGGGCCACAAGACGACGCTCTTCGACGGCAAGTGTGAACCGGTGCTCACCTATCAGCTCTTGGGCGTGTCGTGGGACACGTACCGGGCGCTGATCACGTCCATTGCCGAGAGTGGTCGCCCGCTCCCACCGCTGCGGGACTTCGTGAACAGCCGCCAGGAGATCCCCCTGCTTCAGATGTTCCAGGACTGTATCCGCCGGGGTCTGCGTTCCTTCGATACTCTGGTGTCGAACATGCAGGTCGGCTACGTGGAACCGAGGGGGGACGTCGTGGTCAGCCTCCTCGCCGTGGCGGAGGAGCTCCGCCCGCACCTGGCGCCTCTGCACGCCCTCTCTGCCGTGGTGCAGCAGCTCGCGGAGGAGCGCTACCCGCACGCCTTCCGCTACCTCGAGCTCCTGTTCGACGCGACCTGCCTGGCCCAGCTCCAGGGGGACGGGGCGACCTACAGGTTTTTAGGCCCCATCTTCCTCGACTGCTTTCAGGTCTACCTCCGACCCATCCGGCTCTGGATGGAGGAAGGACAGCTCCTTGCGGCCGACAAGATCTTCTTCGTTTCGGAGTCGAACCTGAAGGTGCCCCTGAACCAGGTCTGGCAGTCCCAGTTCAAGCTCCGGCGCACCCGGGACGGCTCCCTGCACGCCCCGCGCTTCCTCCAGCCGGCCATGTCGCGCATCTTCACGACGGGGAAGAGCGTCGTGGTGCTCAAGCACCTCGGGCTGTGGCAGCAGCAGCAGCAGCATCAACAACAACAAGATGCAGCAGGGACGGCTCGGGACGAGGAGCCCAGCAGCCCCCTCGCCTTCGACTCGCTCCTCCCGCCGGCTGATGAGGGCGGCGACCTCGCCCCCTTCGCCGAGCTCTTCGCCGGTGCCTTCGACGCCTGGATCAAGAGCAAGCACCGCACGGCGTCGGCCACGCTCCGGCGGGTGCTCTTCGAGTCGTGCGGCCTCTGGTCCACCCTCGACACCCTGCAGCGCGTCTTCCTCATGGCGGACGGGGCCGCGGCGGAC
The DNA here is from genome assembly GCA_003049395.1 of Pseudohalonectria lignicola. NCBI lineage: Eukaryota > Fungi > Ascomycota > Sordariomycetes > Magnaporthales > Ophioceraceae > Pseudohalonectria > Pseudohalonectria lignicola. The sequence continues at coordinate 77,564 of PYSP01000161.1, forward strand.
GGGTTCGCGTCGGCCGTCTTTGGCAACGTGGACAGGAGGAACATGCGCTGGCTCACGGACCGATTCATGCTGACTGAAGCGGCGCAGGAGTCGTTCTCGGGGTCCCTCGTGGAGGACGAGTCGCGCCGCGTGTCGGCGCAGTTCGATGCCGCGGCGGGGGGGAACAGACCTCGCCCCCCGAGGAGCTGGGGCCGGACGTCGGTGCGGGAGGCCCTGCCGTGCATCAAGCTCCACTACCGCATGGCCTGGCCCGTCCAGCTCATCCTCCCCGCCGAGTGCATCGAGCGCTACCAGGCCGTCTTCACCCTGCTCCTGCAGCTGCGGCGCGCCATCGGCGTCCTGAACAGGCACCGCCTCCTGAGCGGCTTCGCCGCCGCCGACCTCCCCGCGGGCTACTCGCACTCGCACTCCCGCTCAGGCGCGGGTGGGCACGCCTCGTCCTACTACGGCCTGCGGGCCAGGCTGCTGTGGTTTTGCAACGCCTTCCTCACCTACCTTACGACCCTGGTCTTCTCCCCCGCGGCCGTGAGCCTGAGGCGGAGGCTGGCCGCCGCGGAGGACGTCGACGCCATGATCGCCTCGCACGCGGCCTTCCTCGCCACCCTGACGGACGAGGGCTGCCTCGGCGCCAGGCTGGGCCCGATCAGGGAGTGCGTCCTCGACGTGCTCGACCTAGCCGTCGGGCTCGAGGCCGCCCGGGCCCGCGACGCCGCGAGGGAGGCGGAGGAGCTGCGGGAGGTGACGAGGCTGTCCATATCCATGTCCATGTCCTTCATGTCCTCCCCAGCCGCCCCTCCGAGGTCGCCCACCTCGGCGCGGAAGAAGAGGCCCAGGCTGAGGGGCAGGTACGTGAGCCCCGACGAGGCGGTTGAGGATCGCGAGGGGGATGATAACGGCGGTGACGATGGCGGGGATGGTGGCGTGTTCGTAGGCGAGGGGAGGAGGAGGAGGAAGAAGACATTGCCGCTGAATTCCCTTGGCCGGCGCCCCGGCGAGGAGGGCGAGGAAGAGGAAGAGGAAGAGCTGGACTACCCGGAGACGTTGAGGCGCATCTCGGCTGACTTCGGTAGGCACCTGAAGTTCATCACCGGCGGGCTCCGCGGCGTGGCACGGGCCAGCGGCGACGCCGCCGCCGGGAAGTGGGACATGCTCGCCGAGATGCTGGAGACGGGCGTCGTGGAGCGGCCGTTTTAGGGCTGGGCGGTCGGCCACCTGAAGAGTTTGCCTACCCGCCCGCGTATCTGCCTACCTACCTGCCTAGTCATCTACTAACGGTAGACATGTGGCCATTACGAAGGAGCCTCATTGATGAAGACATTCCCAACCTTCCCGCGTATTATATGACTGTGTCCGTGTGAAGCTTACGTCTTACTGTCAATGTACTGCACCTCCTGATCTACTTAGGTCAGACTTCAACAGCTCCCGAGTCACATGAATCTCTTCCTATGATCAGTCCAAGAGGAAGGGAAGATATTTCACCTTTTAACTCCTGTCCGCCATCTCGGCATCCAATGGAGCATTTATACCCGTCATCCGAGAGACACGGAGGTAAAGCCGGCTCAAGTGGCTGGAGTGTCATATAACGGCCACTTGTGCTCTAACCTCTACAAATACGGACAGCGAGAGATGAGACAACCACTAAACTGACTCCTACGCCCTGTAGTTGCACGCCGTGACGCTAAAATGCGGGAGGTTCAGACGGTGAGGCAAGGTGGGTGAGCTATTGGTGGTGCGTTGTTCAACATCGACATGATTTCACATATCCTCTTGGCTTGTCCTTGTTGATTTAATTCTTAGTATGCAGCCCCCTCTCCTTGAGAGTCGATCTCCAGTCCGCACCCAAGATAATTTTCATTGAAAACTAGAACCTTGAGAATTTCTCTGGGAGAAAAGAGGGGGGGGAATAGAGCTGTGCTTGGGGATAGCAACGGGCGTGCCGTTGAAAGACCCGGCGGCAATGGCGACGCCCCCTGGCGGTCCTGACAGACTACATACAGTTCTCACAAAGATTGAGTGTCTTCGACATGAACCTGGTGTTCTGAGCTCATGGACTAACCCGACTTCACGGCCTTTCGTCGAAGAGCCCTGACAGGCTGCCTATGGCGTGCCGTCATTCTCGACGCATGGGACAGGCAGGACGAGGAAGCTCACCAATCCCCTCAAGCCCAAAGCTAGCGGCCAAGTCTCATTCTAAACATGCTAGTGGGCTGGGGAAATAGAGAGAAGAGCAGCCCAAGGAGGAGGTGATCTTATCGGAATCGCTCCCTACAATCCGTAGAGCCTGATGCTTCTTGGAAACACGGCGGATTCTCTCTAGACAGGCTACGCTCGCACTCGATTTCCGTGTCTTCGATCTCCTCGGAGCTCTCAAGTGGCTCGAGGCACCAGGGCGGGTTGGGTTAGCTGGGTAACCATCATGCTGGGAACAACCCGCCTCGGGGAGTCTTCAACCCCACAGAGCCATCCAGATGGGTCCAAAGGGGCAAAAGGAGAGGAGGACGTTCAGGAACTCTAGGCAGAATCGTTGCCCTTCCATATCTTCATGGACGACGGACCGCCGGCATCCACCCATCTCCATCATACTGCGTACCTTGAGCCGTTGGTGCTACCGCGCTGCCTTCCATTCCCAGATAAGGGCTCGACGTTTATACCACATTGCTGCTGGGGCAGAGGGAAGCCGCCCGCGGTATCGTAGAAGGCAGGTAAGTAATCCCAGATACCCCTAGTGGACTTCACGGCCCACAGGTCTCTAGGGGCACAAACACAATCGTACCATGGTTCCGGGTTTCCAGAAAAACATGCCCTGTGGGCCCTCCCCAAAACGCTGGCACACATGGCCGTACGGGATCAAACTAGTGCTGACGGTTTACCCCATATACGAGGGAAGTCGCCGGGGTGCCTGGCCGAATCGTTGCCAGAGCCCATGTGGTTTCTTCCGTCGTATCGGCGAGAGGAAAATGGGGATGAGGAGGAGGATGATGGCGACGGCGGCGGGGGCGACGATGGGGAGGAGCATTCTGCAGATGAGGAGCCACTTCTCACTAGCAGTAGCCAGCAACATGTCGTGTCAAGAAGATGTCCGGGTCCAGCGAAGCACTCATAAGACCGTCTCGTACCGAACCAGCAAATTAGCCGCCTGCGGGAGGACGGTGTGGACGACATGTATGGACTCGAGAGCCGGGGCTTGGGCCGTGCTCTGGCGGCTTACTGAGTCTTGTATTTGCCCGTTTAGGGGTAACAGACGAGTCGAATAGGACAAGAGGCGGGGAGGCTTGGTCAAGCTAAGCTACACTAGTAGCATTATAGGATGAGCGAGATCCATGGGGAATCACAGAGGTTGCTATTTTGCTCTCCCAAGATATGCAGCCGTGCATCGACTGCATGCCTTTTCTCCCAAACTGGCACTCTTCTCCGGCTTGGAGGGGGATTATGACAGCGAGTATCATCCTGTCACAAAGCATGATGGCTGGTATGCTCTTGGCCTCTGGGGCAAAGAACATATCTTCTACAGATAGTAGGCAGGCTGTTGGTATCTACCCGACGGGGCATATTCCACTGTCGGTAGAGATAGTGGCTAGAGGCCGCAGTGAAGGGTGATCGCAAGGGTGTTGCTGCGCTCGAATGTAATGATGGAACGGTACGGTAGTGTCTTGACGGCATAGTTCCATCGGATGATGGTCCTGATGGGAAAGATACCAAGAATGGATGGAGATGGGCTGACAAGAGAGAGCTGGTCTGGGGCTCTACTGATTCGGACTCGGCTAAATACTTGCGAGGCACGGACAGGGTATGTGAGAATGCCAGCAGCTGTCCAAAGTCCTGAGACCCAACTGCCTCATTATCTCGCTCCATCTCTCGACGAGATGCTGAAGGCATCCGCAGTTAATCTTTGCTTGTATGACCAAAAGCGGAGGGATCTCATCCCATTCAGGCCCAGACGCGGCTCCACATTACTATCAATAATCTCATGGTCTGCTGGCAGTGTACGAAAGCATGCCAGAATGTTAAAAGGCGTGTACAATAAGAGGAGGGGGGATGCGTGTGTGCCATATACCTATTTCGGCGTGCTGATTGCTAGCCGGTATACCACTAGGTGTTACCAGAATGCCTGCTGCTGGACCCGCCCGCTGGTCCGCCGGCGCTGGGAGATGGCCCCCCGGAGCTGTGTGTGTGTGGGCTGTGAAGAGGGCCAGAGCACCGAGCACTCAGAGGGCCACAACACAACAGTGAGGTGAGGCGGAGTATCACGCCAGCGTACGAACACTACTGCACAGGTGTACCTGCCACAAGAGTGGTCTGCAGTTTCAGTTGGGTTAGGATTGCCCCGCCTAGTTTAGTGATCACATAGGCAAAGGCTCGTTGCAAGCATCTTTGCGAAAAAGGGGGGGCCTTAGGGCCGGGGAGTTGGGGGGCCCGAGGAGGGATGGCAGACAGGGAGGTAAGCCGGGCGTTGATGCCGATTACCTCAACTTTGGAGTCTGACGGGTTTTAGGTGGCACGCACCTGCCTGTGCACCCGCTCCATCAAGCCTCGACTTACTCTGTATTCTGTACGGAGGTCGCCTCCTGGCGCCTCCACCTATCCCTATTGCCGCAGGTCCCGAGGCAGAGGCTCGAATAGATGGCAGTCCGGGGCCCATCCCTATCGATCCATCTTCCTTGTCCAGCTGCCTTCCCAGGGTGGCGCCCGGGGTGACTGCCCGGTTGCCTGCCTTATCATGATCAAGCTTATCCGTATCCAGGTGTGTGGAAGCCTGCCTGAATGACCGTTGATCGCCGGCCGGAAATCCAGATGCCCGCCGCAGCTCCAGCGCCAATCCGACGCTAAGACCGCTGAGGATCCTGGTGGTGGTCCCAGCCGATACAGTACTTGGTATCTGCGGGCAGCAATGTGACTGCATTTTGTGCTCCATGATCCATCTGGTCCTGACGATGACACTTGTTGGCCGAGGATGTATAAAATATGAGAAAATCAAACAACGCAAGGGGGAAAAAGTTACGAGGAGGATAGGAGGACATCAAGACGGCGAGGCACCCGTTCTCTGCTTACTACCTAGGCAGGTAGGTAGGTGAAAGCACTCCCTTGGAGCTCGTACCAGCCAGGTAGCGGTCAGGGCAATTGTCTTCCACTGGAAGTGACGCTAGTGGTGCCCAAGCCACCTTGAGCGAGTGGGCTCAACGGTGGACGATCCACGAGCGAGGAGTCTGGCGTGCGAAAACCAAAATACGTATCCGTAGCGCGCAAAACATCGATCCACTGGAGAATGATCGATCCACAAAATCCATCGTCTCAACCCGCAGGCCCGTACTAGCAGTAGGGCCCAAGGTCCCGGCTCCAAGGGTCGCAACAAGATTCAAATCCTTTGAATTTGGGGCTTTTCCCTCTTTCAGTTGCTTGCTCGCTGGGCGGTCCCTTGTTTGCCAGTTTCTGGTGCCCCCGTGGACGGAATGGACGGACAAATTTCCGACGTCAATTTTTTCCCTCAATCACGTCCGGCCACATGGGCCGGCTTCCAGTGGTGCACATACGACCAGATCCTAAGCCCGCCTTTCAGGTGCAGTCTGGGTGCCTTAGCTTCCCCAAGCTCACCCCTAGCTAGAGAGTCAATCTTGAGGCCCTCCGTGCGAACCATCGGCCGCGGGGAGGGGGTGAGGGGGGGGTTGTCCCATAGATTTACCAGAGCCTCACTCAGCGCAGCTACACATGCTGGCGGTATGGATAGGTACATGTCCATAGAAGGTACATGGCAGTAGGTATGTGCGTAGCTCGTTCCGTGTAATTGATATTGCCTGGAACGGAGATCCCATGGCAGTGTCATTTGGCCCTTCTTTATCTGAATTTGGAGAGAAGCGTGTAAACGAGGCAGGTGTATTTCTCGTCGTAGCGCTCGGGAAGGATCCGACCGCTCAGGCAATAAATGAAGGGACAATACTACCTAGGTATGCAGTAAATCAGAGAATTTCCCAGTTAGGAAACACATACGAGCGAGTTCTGTCTGTGTAACCTCACGACTGCCAGTACTGCGTATGGCTACCACTGTCCCCTTGCCACATAGTTTCTAATCACATGAGGAAACAAGCAGAGGCATTGAAACAGGTTATGGAATCATGGTACGTAGATACTCAATCTTTGCTAGGCAGATAGACCCCATCACGTCAGCTGCGAGGGTCCTGGGTATAGAGTTGTGGATGTCACGTCCGCTTTCCGCCGGCAGAGTCGAGTGGGCAAGGGAAGTCACACAAAGGGAAATGCAGCCTTAACAGTCTGTCGGCCCGAAGTATCACCTACATGCCGCCGTAAAAGCAAAAAAAGAAAAAGAAAAAGAATAAAAAAGGGTAAAAATACCATTTGTAGACTTCCAAAGAAGAAAGGTCAGGTTGTACAAGGTGAACGAACAAACCCAACCAACACACACGCACCTTTGCGGGGTCTTTGTCTCTTCAACGGCGCCGAGTGTTACGGTCTGTTGACATCAAATCATCAAGCCATTCAAGCCGCCGGGTCGTGTACGAGATACTTGGCGGAGAGGTTCCCTTTAACGGTCCCAGGACGAGCTGGTGACTCCCTAACCTCCTCGGATTTAACCCGAACACATGTGCACGGTAGCACCAAGGTGCACCTCTGCAATCCAGTAGGATTCAGTGGCGGTAGCCACCATATGTTGTGCAAGTTTATGTACTGTGATCTGCTGTGTTTATGTGTGGATGCAGTGCTGTGTGTGTCGGCGGCGTACCATAGTGCATACCCTTTCTCACCGACCAGCCTCCGCTCCCTTCAGACCCTTCCAACTAGAATGCAATATAAACTGGAAACTACCTCGACCTAGCTAACGCACACTGAGATGATTTTTGCTCAGAATCGGCCGGGAAAGCAAGCACCTACTCCTACGTACTGCCTAGGTAGGTTGGTAGAACCCTGGAATAAGCCGGCATTTCGGCACCTTGTGCGGAGGGGAGCAGGAATCAATCGCGTCTGATAGTATCCGTACCAACCCAGGCATTCTGCAACGTAAGGGAGGAGCCGGAGCGATGCACGCTGGCAACCGATATATTGTCAGTCGTTCCTCCAGGAACGCGATGGGGTAGCATTTCTCCATAAGGTGCGGTGTGCAGGCTGGTTGGCCCTGCAGGACGGTCCTGCCATATAGCAGTACGTACTTTATACGCATAATACTAAACCGTAGAGAACCTCAACGTGTTCCTCTGGCGAAAAGGGAACAAAAATATAAATCTGCCGAAATCTGCAGCCCGAGCCCGTGGGACGATCCCGCTTGGACAGGATGCCTTGTGTTAGGTATGTAGTCTCTGTTGATATTGTCAGTCCGGCGGTTGTAGTCCGGGGGTCCGCAGCCCGCACATATTATGAGGTGACGTCGGCTACATCATAAACACTATAAAGCTTGCGAATATATATAAGAGCGTTCCTTATTTAGAAACGGTCTCGCCTCACTCTAGAGTGCTGCCTATAGTTGGGAAGGGAGCCTTGTGGTTTGCCCAAACGACCGGCGAAAGGCCCCCCCCTTCTCCGCTTCCCGGCATCCGGGCCTTAACTACACATAGTTTTGTCTGGGACGACCCAGTCGAGACTGAAACCTGGGAAAAGGGTAGATGACGATGGGCTGGTGGGGTATTTAGACCATGGAAAGCCGGCGGGGTTCTTCCGGCCCTTTGCAGTGCACTACGGTACGCTGGGAATGGTAAGTAGGCTGTTGATCACTTGATTGCCTCAAGTGACTCGTGAAAAGAATGAGAATATCTTCTCAAACAGAAAGAATGCGTACGGCACGTTAAAATGGTGGGCTCGTGCGTATCTATAAAACTCAAATTACAGTACAGATACAGTTCCTATGGACAAGGATTTCACCCGACGTCAACTTTACATATACGCATCCGTACTTTGCTATACTACTAGTACGTGCCGAGGTGTCAAAAACAAGAAGCCCCGTGGGAGACCTGTCATCTAGGCATCGATGTGGATTGTGGTCTCGCAGGCTGCTACTAGTAAGAAAGATCAGACGAGGTATTCCGCAGTCGGTAATGTCACTACTACACTTGGCAGTGTAGGATCCAACCCCGGGACTCGTTTCCCCCATTCCAATCTGGCATACGAAGAGATCATAACAGGCGGGTGCTATCATCATCCTACGTACAGCGTACGGCGTAAGCTGCGATGGCAGGCCGGCAGCGAAATATTGACAGCGGCATGGCGAGCATGCATTCTTGCTAGTTTTTGGGTTGTTCCCCAGATCACATCTCCGTCCAACAAGGGGATGTGACCCGCAATGCGAACGTGCCATTTGCCTCGCTCGGTGCTGACCCCAGGGGTTTCGGAAATCACCAAACAGGCCAACGGCGTCAAGAGAGTCGTGCCTAATGGCACGTCGGTAAAGTCGTGGGCTGGGGATAGCAGGGCGATACCCTGAGGGTGTCAGCCACGAATGAGCACATCCTCTTCCCTGTCCCACCCCCTCACCGTAGTCAAGATTGTGTCAAAATTGTCGTCTTTTCTCGTAAAGTGATGTGATGCAACTTCATCTCTTCCTGCGCACGCTCCCTTTTTCTTTTCTTTTCCTTCCTTCATCGCTGCCTGCAGTGTTGAATCCTGGCCCTGCCGATGTTACCGGTTCGTCCTTCTGGATACGGTAATATCGAAAACACGGAACGGCATGGCTGGCTGGATGGCTGGGTGACTGGCAGGCCCTGCTCTGCTCCTCAACCCCTCCTCCTGTCGCCGTTCCGTGGCGAGGCAGTTCTTTTGCTGCGCCTGGACAGCGACAGAAACAAGCCTAAGAATGCAAGGCAATTTCATTAAGAAATCCTCACCGTTTATCTGGTCACGAGCAAGAGATGCACCGGAATAAACCCATTCTTGCAGTCGAGAGGTGCCAGTTGCAACCCCGGATCACCACCCGGAGGTCTGGCCAAGGTACGGTAGTGGTCGGAGCATCTCTCTCGGTCTGACCGCTAGCTCAGCTCTTCAGGAGCTTACGCAGGAGCGTCCGCCGGAAAGGGCTTGATAGGGTTCGAAGGTCTAAATGGAGAAGTGTTTGCCTTCGCTCGTCAGGACCCCTGTCGTTGTCCGTTGTTTGTGGGGGGAAATGATATGGATTGCTTCCTGCCCCGTTGCCTTCTCCCTTGACTCCATGCCATCGGGCTTATTAGCTCACTTCTTCACTTATCATTTATGCCGGCCGCTCTAACCGCTGAGGATCTTGTTTGACTCGTGTGCGTGGCTTGCATGGCTTGCATGGCTTCTCAGCCCGTGTGCGTCCTGCTTTGGGGGGGGGACTTTGCGGACTCCGGACCAGCCAACGAGGGACAAGAGTTTCCTGGATGGAGGAGGGTCTCTCAGGCCGATCTCATCTCCACCTGCTCTGGAATGCCGATGCTCTGCACGTGCACACGGGAGTTAAGGTAATGGTGGTGTACGCTACGGACGGATAATGATGCGGGAGCGGGAGCCTTCTGACACGCCCGATACGACCGTATTGAATTTCAGGCCAGTTCTCGAGCGCATCAATCACGCTCTGTTCGGACTGGCCGCCTCGTGCCTCGATACAATGGCAATGGCCAAGGCCACTGGGCCAGTGGGAAACAGTTTGAGGG